>VBVR01002287.1:0-23709 GCA_011638315.1 Tetramorium parvispinum
TCCGATAACTTTTAACAAAGTTACAACTGTTTGAAATTTGCCTACTTTTTGAGTAAGTTTCGGGTGTCCCCTTAATTTTTTTGAGGAGTGTATTTTCTGCAAATTTTCTGATTCAACCATTCATGCATAATATTTTTTTATTTATATGTTTATTGTAATTATCTCTTGGAGAAGTTACTCAGGCAATAATTTACATTTACAAAATCCTAAATTAAAGATTCATTTCTCATAGTCGAAAGGAAAAGGTCTAAGAAATGTCAAGAAAGAAAATTAATAACTACCAAATTGATTTCTGAAAAATAATTTATGTATTTCTGTGGATCTTTAACATTTTGTTCCAATCTTGCTTTTTTTAAATAATAAAATGCTAATCTTTGTATATACAAGAAATATCGTTTGCCTCCTCTACGATATGTGAAATTTGACTTTATAAAATTTTTTTAAAGGGAAATTAAAATACAATATGTGCTAAATTTTTTATGTCCTTAAATAAATTACCAATCTTTTTTTAAATTAATTTTTAAAATATTAGATTCTCTTCTGTTTATTTTTATTTTTGATATATTAACTTTACGAAATCCTGAATGGAAAATAAAAAGAAATTTATCTTTTGTGTTTTTATTTCAATTACGACATTTATTTTTTAATTGTTGGAAAATTTGTCAAAATTTAAACAGATGAAAACAGAAGAAAAACTACAATTTTAGAGATAATTTCTAATTTCACACAAAGGCTGTGTAAAAATTCATAAATTAAATTTTTATTCTTCTTACGAGATTAATTTTTGTAAGATTATCATATTCGTATTCATGCACAATACGATATCATGCACAATAACGTGGTGGGGCTTCGCCACGACCTCAAAAAAGTTGATGGGGAGGACGTTTCGCTTTCCACCGCAAATCCGCGTTAACTTCTCCCTATATAGACCAGTCTCGTCCCGGTCGTCGAATCTGGCTGACCAATATTAATCTCCATTATACAAATCAAAGGGAAATACCTGACAAAACTCTAAAACTCTCTAAGACGTTACACTAACATTTGCGCAGACAGAATAATAAACAGCGTTTTTTTTTTAAATAAAATTCGTCGGGGTAAATGTGTCCCCTTTATCTCGTAGAAGAGAACAATCCTAAATCTGCGTATTAATGAAATTCATTACGCGAGTAAAACTCGGTTTCGCTCTGTCGTGTCTCCGAAATTGATTTCACGACCGATCGGTATTTGTCACGGTCTACAATACGGCGAAAATAACAGTGACTGTGACTTTTGGGTGCTAAAGCATGCATTATGTCGCGTCAGCGACTTATATCTGTTTTATACATTTGCCATTCCGCTGCATTGTTCTGCGTATCGGCACAATTTCACGGATCTAACGAAAATGACAATAGTATCCGTTTGCTGCCTGCCTATGCCATCGCCTCTAGAGCCGAGCTTCTCGACTCGACAACATGTAGAATGGAACTACGGGATTTTAAAAACGCTGTCGATCAACGAATCCTATGGGGCTTGAAGAGTGAGTACAGTTCATTTTTAGTCATAACCGATAAATCAAATGCAAAATCTCAAGACCTAAAATGAACAATCTCTCATTGAATTGTTTCATTGCGTGAATTGTTAAAAATAACAGTTGACAAAGTCAAACGGATTCTATTGCTTCTTCTACCTTTGCAAAAAAAATTAGACTATAATTAATTTTACTCGATGTTAATAAAACCACACTTATATCTCGCTCAACAGAAAAGTCATACTTAATTTTTTCTTGAAATGTCTATATTTCTCGATATGATAAATTAAAAATAAAAAAGCGTAATGTATAGTTAGTATATTGTATTTAACTTTTATCATATGCAAAATAATGAAAAATACAATATAATAGTTGCAAAAATTTGACATATTCAGTGAAAATGGTAGTAAGGAGGTAAAGGACACAATTATCGTTTAATAAGTAATTTAAGTTTCTTACTATCTTAAAGATACAAAGTTTAGCATTTTTTCACATTAAAACAAATACGTATAGCTTTGGAATACTAGAAAAATTAAAATATTTGAGACAAATCAATACTTTATTGAGTCCTTTTGAGTTTTATCTCGATATTGAGCATTTAGCATTGACGCATACAAGTTTTTAATGTAATGCTGCAAAACAAGTGTCGCGGTATCATTCTCAATGCTGTTACTATAAGTACTTCGATAAAAAATTAATAGATGCGATTTTCTATGTTGCATGAAAAATCCAATCAATCTTTATCCAATTTCTATTTTTTTTTTTTACAATCACCTTGAAATTGTTTAGTTATGTACCACTGTATTGCACAAAGATAGCTCAAAATAAAATCAAAACATACGATTTATAATTTGTATCAAATTGGTAGTATTTTGCCTATAATAAAGATTAGAAACACAAAATACATTGTTTTTTTTTATTTTTGATTCATCATAAATATTCATTATAGAAATTTTAAAATAAAATTAAGTGCGGCTTTTTTGTTGCATAAGTTGACTAAATCGAAATATCTAATGGTGAAATTATTTCAAATATCTATTATATTTGTAAAACTATTTGATTTAATCCTCAGAAATTTCATAATTAAAAATTATGTAAATTACATACGGTATATAATTTTGATGCATTCTTATGAATATGAATTGGTCAAGTAAACTAATTCTTTAATTTCAATCAATAAATTCAATTTATCGAGTTCATCGATGTAAAGGGGTTGATTCAGCAGAAGTGACTGTCTTGCGAGATGATTGGATTTTTTAATTATCAGTTAGATAGAGTCGACAAAAAGAGTTCTTTTATCGATCTTCTTGTGCTGTTACAAATTGCTTCAAAATATGATAATATCAGCAATACGGTAGATAGTTCATTATTAAAATTACAAGCCTGAAAAGAGGTGCTTATTACATCAGATTACTCGTCAAATGTTCTCTTCCTACCGACTGGAGAACAACCTGTTCGGGGGTCCGAATGTAATTCGTCTATTCACATATTATACAACCATATTCTGCATAAGTGTATTATCGCCGCGATTGTGTCGCACGCGTAACTTTCGGTTAGAACACTTAGCCGAATCAACTTTCTTCGTGTTACACAAGGAACAAGTTTCTCAGCCGCATGTGCAAGGGAAAAGCGTCTGTTACGCGTGCGACACGGCACGATTTTCTCTCATTTCATTTCGAGGATCCTGTTATCTCGCGGACTGTGGCACGGGCCGTGTATCGCTGTGTACCTTTAACACTACTAGTTGTACGTCATAAGTACGTACTCTTTTAGGTACACAACGTATCCAATAGGCCTCGCTCGTAAGCCTCGAATTCTGAATATTTCTTAACGCCATCATGTTTACTCAGATAGAGACGATCGGGATTATATAATTTTGTTTCGTAATCATCGTTAACTAAACTAGTAATGTAAATCGCGAGAATATTAAATTAGTGAGATTAAGAAGTCGAGAAATGCAGACAATACGAGATATCTAAAAGTTGCCTTTCATAATTAGTGATCCTTCAGCAATTAATGAAAGTCTCGATGATTGATTAAGAATGAATAAGAAATGCTATTTTCTTCTCAAATAACAATTAAATTATGTATTCTTAATATAAATTCTAAATATAAATTATGTGTTTAAGCGTTGGATTCCAGCGGCGGTCCGAACTCGGGTTTCTTTTATGGAAATAATTTTTGGCTGGGCAGTCGTAGTCAGTGCCTCGACATGATGAACAGGAGCCCCTTCGAGATCGCAAAACGGCTTATATTAAATAACACGCACTACCGCGATCCGCGGGATGAATACCCGCCCTTCGAAGTGAATTACTTCGTCGCTCATTTTAAACACAACAGTACTCTTCAGTATCATATCGATATATTAAACGAAGTAAGTTTGTTGCTCGTCAGATCAATTAGTGTACCCTATATCGCGTTTCAAATCACTAACTTCGCAATAGATTTTTCAATTTTCATTTTAATTTTAAATTGCAGCAATAATAAATAATATATTAACCGATCCTAAATCGCACATTTCTTGCATCTTTTTATATTATGATAGATCTATCTAGATAAAACTTTCTATTTTGAAATCAATGCAAATAAATTTAAATAATTATTGAAAACATTGAGCCTAAATACAACATATTAGTATTATTACATACATGACACGTGTCTACCCAGATAGGAAACTTTTGCAATAATTGCGTTAAGACGATTCTGCAAAACGCGTATTTTTTGCCGAAATAGAATTTTACAATTATAAGTTATAAGTATTGACAAAATAATGACGCAAAGTTATGTAAAAATAAAAAGTAAAAAGAATTTTTATTTATTTTTAAGAATTATTGGATAATAATTGTACAATTTTATGCTGCAACGATTTTTACAATAATGACAAAATTAATTTCTAAAATGTATTCAGTAATACGTATGCTAAGATGATTCTCACTAATGTTACAATTATAATTATATAGAAATTTATTTTAGGTATCAATTTTTTAAAGATTGCTACATGTTGCAATAATTAAATTTAGAATCATTGATTTAAAAAATTAAATGTAGAATTATTACGAAATACATTATATTTTAAAATTAAAATAAGGTTAAAATTGTTCTGCATGCATTCCTGTTTGGATAATAAATTATAAAAAGAGAAAGTTACAATAAAATAGGCAAACTTGTTCAAGCGTATTCGATCTTTCTTGATAAAATCTCTTTGATAAGAACAAATATTAAAATTCTTAAATAAAAATTACAAAAAATTAAGTTACAAAAAATGTTCAAATATTAACTGTTGGTGGCATTGTATCCATTATTAAGATATATAGGTTTTCTTTTAGGATCTCATTACGCTTGGCCTCTGCTTACCTGCATCCTGCTCCGTGAATGATTTGAGCGTCATATTGGAAAGAATATTTCGTGATAAAATTTTTTTAGTTAATGATCTCTATTCCATGGATTTTAGCCTAATCCGGGTAAAAGACTTGAAGGACGATCATCAATGGCTTCTGAGTGGTAGAATGCTTCTCATATGGTACGTCGAAAAATGCAAAGACTACAAAAATTAACATTACATCTAAAGTAATGATATATATTAAATTTTCTAAGAGTCTGAGGAAGCAATAGAAGAGATTGGATATTATTTTTATGATTTCAGTGTTGTTTTAATACTTACTTTTACCATGACGATAAGCGGCACAATATACGATATATTCGTATATCAAAAATATTTAAAAGCAAAGAATGAAACTACTATTAGTAAGTATATGTTTAAAACTTCTTAAGGTTCTTCTCAGTAGATCACCTGTAATATTGATTCGTACCTTCTACCGTACTCTGTGTATTCTGAAAGGAATTGACATTCACGTTCTGTGCATTGAAATTATTTGACTAATTTGGAGTCGATATTATTTTAATAAAATTCTGCAAAAAAATTGTTTTCCTCCTATATCTCGTATTATTTGCATCTATGGTGGAATAACTTTTTCTCCAATTGTTTTCTCGCCCAATATCTTTGTTGGCAAGTGTCCTTTGCAATTTCTATATTAATATAGATAGAATACTAAAAATTCTGAATTGTGAATTTAGATGTAAAGAACGCGAACGGGGAGATGGAAATGACAGACTCGTCTTCTCCACGTGAAAAAAATAGAATCGGGGACATACTAATGTGTTTCTCCGTTTACACGAATACGAAAATGATGTTTTGCACGAAATTGGACGCCGAAGCAGTATCAGTTATCCACGGCTTAAGATTTCTAAGTATGATTTGGATAATCATAGCTCACAGCGTATTTTACACGGGGGAGTATTTCGGTAAGTGTCTTGAAACATAAAAATTCTAGAAATGATCATTCATGTAATAATTAACGTAACTTATTTATAAACGTACATACATAACATCGTTTCGTATACGTAGACAATAAAATATGGATGTTGAGATTCGGCGAGGGTATGCCTATCCAAGTGATAAGCAACGCAACCATATCGGTCGACACCTATTTCTTTTTAAGCGGGCTTTTATTGACGTACGGATATCTGAAGTATAAAACGGTAGGCCAAGACCAAGAACGAAATAAATCGATTAATTGGCGAGAGAAGCTAAAGGAGTTCTTCGACGGCGTAATAAGACGATTTCTCCGGTACGTTTCTCCATTATCTCGACTCGCGCGAACAATAAACAAAGACGACGCTGTTAGCGCGACAGCATCAATAGGGCAGTAATGAGCGAAATAATGAGATTATGCGATTTAAAAAATTCAATTCAACGGCGAGCTAGACAATAATGAATGCCCGTTTATTAAATCTAAAAATTCGTTTTAAGATTGACACCGCCTTACATGCTGATGATAGGAATACTGCAATTAAACTCGGCTTATTACGACAAAACCTCGCAGTTCTACGTTGAGGAGAGGCCGCACGAAATTTGCTCAAAATATTGGTGGAGAAATCTCTTGTACATAAATAATTTGTTCGGTCACAATGCGATGGTAACGAACGTGAATTTAATTACAATATCATCGCACGTTGGAAAGCGTGTGAAAGATCCCTCATTTCTAAATTATTGAAATTCCCATTTCCTTGCAGTGCATGTCTTGGAGTTGGTATTTAGCCAACGATATGCAATTCTTTATAATCGGTCTGGCGCTTTTGATTCTGTCGACTGTGTAAGTATTACAAGTTAAACGATGCTTGACGAGTGCGGTGTTACATATTTCTCGCGCGTATATCCGAAGAATTAAATGTAAACTACGAATTTCAGATTCTTTTACACGGCTGTTGCCCTACTAGGTACACTTCTAATAGGCTCGATTATATTAAGCGGCTATACCTCATACGTTAACGAATATGTTCCGACGTAAGTTACAAAGTTATGTTAGTAAATGTGAGATTAATTACTTAAATGAGCGTCTTTTGTTATTGTAGCTTGGATGAACAGTATAGACTTATAGATGTCTTATACTATCCACCATGGCTTCGAATTGGTCCATATATTATTGGAATGGTCACAGGTTTCATTATAATAAAACTAAATAAAAAAATTGTCTTAAAAAAGGTAAGATATTTTTAGGTGTTTAACGTATTTATAAAAGTTTGATATATAAAAATATAAGCAATCGTTGGAACAGCAATAAAAAATACATAGAATTAATATTCAGATAATAATTAGAAATTGCCATTTTTAATTATTTAGAACGCGGATTTAAAATTCTATGATAAATTAATATTAGAATAATTTCTAAAAAAATAGCTTTATTAAAAATAATTCATTTACTTAATTATGCACCTATATCTGCAATTAGATTTTTATTTGCTTATTAGTATTTAATAATTGTATCAAAAAAACGTTAAGTATTTGTGAGTATACTAATTGATTGATTATAAATTAAGCACTAAAATTTCGCCCTTTATAATTTAATACGATTGCAATGAAAAATCATAATATAGTTGCACAATATAGTCACAATAATATAAATATATAAAAGAATTATTTAACTCAAATACAAATTTTTTAATGTACTACAATATCAATTCAAACATAAATTTCAGAGCACTTTACTTTTATGTTGGAGTGTCGGTAGCGCTTGCAACATTCTTGTATTATTCGGTCTTTACAAACGACAAATATCCGTTCTGTCTACTGCTATCTACGTGGCATTAAGCAGAACAGTTTGGGCCATAGGTATAGCATGGGTTGTAATAGTGTGCTGTACTAAGCACGGAGGTTAGTTGATTTAATAACATATAAATACATCTTATATCATAACAATATAAATAAATTGTAGTAATACATTATTTGTAGTAATACATATAACTTATACTCCATTTAATCCTATTTTCTCAATTCACGCTTTAATAAGCATTCTTGTAATAGATAGAGCAAAACACGATAACGATAAACGATAACGTTATAATTTAGAAAAAACAATTTATAGTATTATTTTTATCATCAAACGCTTGACTTTATTACAGGCATAATGAAAGAAATATTAACAAGCAAAATCTGGATTCCTCTCAGCAGACTCACATATTGTGCTTACCTTTTAAATCCTTTTCTCATACATTCGATTCGCCTGCATAGTGAAACAGCCACTCATTTAGAATTTCTGCCTATGGTAAGTACACGAATATTTAAAAAAAACTCTGACATCGATAAAAAAAATACACTTATTGTCACAACATTCGTTTTTAGAGCGCCATGGTCTTAGGACACTTCGGGATTACCTATCTCTGTGCTTATGCATTGTCTTTAATGGCAGAATCCCCGTATATCTTATTAATGCGGACGTTCATTCAGTCTCGCAGCAGTAGAAAAAAATATCAGAGACATGAGATTATAATTTCACATACGTGATTGCGATGAAAATATTGTGAAGGTGTAATTGTAAAGTGTAATTAAAATCGAATGAAATAAAATTGATTCTTAGTCTCACATCCTTTTATACTATTTGTGCGAAATCGTATTCAATTTCGATGAAGTTTGGGAATAAGCTGGGTGTAATTCACGGTAAAAATTATGTGGAAGGAATATTGAATGTGCGGATAATTCATTAAAATGCAGGAATGCGCACGATCTAGACTCGTTTTTATCAAGTGGGCGTATTATACATAGCATCCACCAGTGGAATTCAGTCAAAATATCTTGTATCTGGCTCGAAGGAGTAGATCAAGAGTTTACAGCTCATTTACAAAACTACAAATTATCAGACGGTCAAAGTTCCCCGAGGTGCTATATGTGAACTGGGGAATGTATCCTGGGTGGCGCCGGCGAGGTGACAGATCGATTTGCACGTGAGGCCTGTTCGCGTCTACCTTCCTCCAGCTGCTTCTCGAGCTGTTCTTTCAAGACTAGAAGCTCTCTTGTTCGTTGATAGACAGGATCCTTGAAGCAGACAAATATAGGAATTTCGACAAAAATACTTATAAATTATTTAGCGTAATAATAATCAATTCCATTAGATATTTTCATATACCTGTTGCCGCATACTGGGGTTCCATCTACAATACAAACTTTTCCACGGCTTGATATATCGCATACTGGCAACTGGCATTAGAACGAGTTGATAGTTTGTACCGGACCGATAAAGAGGATTCAGATAAAGAGGTAATTGACTATTGGTATACGACCAAAGTGAGACTGTCCTTTGCTTCACTTGTTCCTGCACTCTCTCACGTTCACTGTAAATGTTATTATATAATTCACGTACACAGAAACCTAAGATACTTGCGTACAATTACTGTACAAATAAATACCTGCTGAACAAGAACGTTCCAAATCTGCAAGAATAAAGATGATCGAGAATAGTAATTAAAAAGTGTTCATTGAATTCGAAAGCGTTGGGGAATTGCCGCATTATTTGCCAAACGCAATCGATAAATTGTAAAAATACCGGCGATCTATCTGCATCGCTATGGTGTTCATCACCGTGACCTATCCTCTAAAAACACTATTATTATTATACAATAATATAAAATATCGTAGAAATTACTTAAAAAAAAAGTTGTATGTACCTGTTGAAATTTATGTCCGAAGCTAAGCCATTCTTTTTCTATTAGAACCTCAAATCCTTTGACTGTTCTGTAGTAAGGATCTAACATTAACATTGCGAGAGCTGTGAGCTAAAAAGAATAATAATGATGTAAGAAATATTGTAACGTTTCGTCTTTCGACTTGTATATACTTGTTAGTACTAGTCAGAATCGATCAGTACGGAATGAGATTTATATCATTACAATTTATTGAATTTTCCCAGCTTAACTATTTAGTCAAGAAATGTATTTTTAAAAATAAAATTTATCATTCAAAGTAAAAATTAATTTTCAACGAAAACAGCCAACGAAATATATCAGATTTTTCATTCAATCATTCTCAAAAACACATTTTTTAATCAAGAATAGAAAAGCTTCTTAATAATAAAATTAATCAATTAGAATTAAATGATACCTGTGCTGTTCGGTCCCAGCCGTCCGAACAATGAACTAGAACTGAAGTCTTGTGATTTTCGACTTTGTCCACAATTCTTACAGCCCCAGCGAGAACACATTTGATATGCTTAAGCCACATTGTTGATTCTATACCCGATAACCATCGAGCTTCATCAATTGTGGGGAAACATAATTCTGAAATAATGTATATATAGATTAAAGAAAAAAAAAAGAGAAAAAGGAAAACTTCATATTAGTATAATACGACAAAACTAATACCTTTTAACTTCCTGAGACTTTCCCTCATGACATGTATATTGTGAATATCAAGAAAGACCAATTCCGCGTTCTGATAAGCGTCTTCGCTTTCATATCCACCGCCTTTCGCTTTGTTCGCTATCGCATTTGGCATTGGTCGCGCGTCCATAATAAAGAGCTTATGACTTTGTGCGTTAGCGTCCATTATCAGCTGGACATACCTCTCGTCCTCACGACTTCGTTTGCCCCCAACACCTACCAAGGGCTGAGCGCAACGAGTTATCGTCGCTTGGCTTTCCGGATGAATCCATGATAGAACTGGAAGTCTGCCTCTACTCCTAAAAGACGCGGACGCTTGAAGATCTTCATCGGTCGCTGCGGCAGGTACTGCCCAGACAGCTGGATAACTGTCGCATAGCGAATACGTGTCATTGATTTTGGATATTTTCCACATATCGTTATTTACACCCTGAAATTCAACGAGAAGCCATGTCAAGTTTGAGACAAATCGTCATAATGTCGCATTAAAATAATTTTGTGTTTTAAACGAGATATTATGTTTCTTAATATATACCATTCTCTTTAATTCTGCAATAGGTTCGTAAACGTTCCAACCATTTTCAGAAAAGGTCTCAGAGTATTCAAAGGCAAAGAGAGGTAACTTGTGAGATAATGGAAAGGAATACTGCTGCAGTTTTTCAAATACGTCTCGTCTGGAATGGTTCTCCTGCTTATGAGCAAATCTAAGATTTCTCATATCCTTACAAAACACCTCGATTCCATAGGAATTCTCTCCTCTGCTCGATGCGCCGCCGACTTTTTCAATTCGACTAACGACCCCCAACGGCACTTCAACAACGTAAGGCGTTTCTCGATCTACACTACGAAAATGAAGCTTGTAGTTCGTAACACTAAGGATCCCTCTGGCAGGCCCCGAGTAAGGACACAAATAGGTAACTTCGTGCGCAATGCCTTGCACCCGTTCTCCATTCAACAGCGGTGGTCCCGTATCTCCCCCAGACAAATTCTAACCGAAATAGCAATGTAAATAATCAGCTAAAAATATTGTGAAATGTGATAAATTTCATAATAAAAAAAAGCTTTCTAGTTTTCTACTTCAACAGAGTAAACGGCAATAAATGTGTTGCAAAAGTAAAAGTGAAATAATAGGAAAATGTTTTACGCAACAGAACATGGTATTTCAATGAAAATTTCTATTTTATTATTCTATATCATTGATTCTCCATTCTATTTCATTGGCTATCATTATATAAATATTTGTATCAACGAAAAGTATAAAAATTGTGTAAACGAAAATAAAAACTGTGCTGTGCTTAAGCATTCGCTACAAACTCACTTTTACTTGATTATCTTTTTTAGCCTCTAGAGCAGAGACTATGTTATTATCTGTTGAAGTGGAGCTTGAAGAAAAACTTTTTGAATGTGAAGCTTTTTCCCAGCTCTCCTAAAGAAATTTTATAGATTCACTCAAGATTCAATAAATGTGCCGTGTTAGCACGCGTAATCTTAATCAAGTAAATTCTGCTTCATACCGATTCCTGGCCCATTTTCGAATTAAGTGAACTGCTCTTGCTGTCCGAGTTGAGAGAATCTGAACTGGCATTCTTCGAATTGCTTTGTTCTGCACCCAGGAGTTCTGCACTGCCTCTCTTTTCCATACTTGTACTAAAGATAGTCCAAAATTTCTCTACTTTCGTTGTGACGACATTCTTGTTTTCGGTTTCATTTACTACTATCTATGATCATATAAACCACCTGCACCTGCACACAACCAGTTACAATGTAATATGTGTGGTAATGTAATTTAAAAAGTACATAAATAGTTAATAACGTTTAAACCGATACTTAATCTCAAAAATCTCGAGTTAATAGTGGATTGATTCATAAATAACTTCCATTTTACTTAAAACAAACTGAATTTAAAAAGAAAATACAATTTGAATCTCTTATACAGTTTTTTGTACACTCGCCTTTTTTTCTATTAGCAACAAAAAAACTAATTGGATACTAG
The DNA here is from genome assembly GCA_011638315.1 of Tetramorium parvispinum. Classification (NCBI taxonomy): domain Eukaryota; kingdom Metazoa; phylum Arthropoda; class Insecta; order Hymenoptera; family Formicidae; genus Tetramorium; species Tetramorium parvispinum. The sequence goes on from VBVR01002287.1 coordinate 12,210, forward strand.
GTAATACTGATTTCTCAGAAGAAGTGATTCAGTAATTACCTATAGCGGAACTTGTTTATGAGTCGCAATAACAATGTGCTATCTGAATATTAAATATGACAGGGTATTTGAATATTTCTAAATATAGCTAATAATAAATATTATTCGAATATGTCTTGAATACATAAAGCATGCCAAAGCAAATAGAAAAAAATATATCTATATAAACAGTGTAATATTCAAATGCTTTCTTATGCGCTAGCACCTTGACTTCGGTCTCTGTAACATAACCTCACGAAGTTCGTAGCGCTTGCGATAACGTAACGCTGAAATAATCCTAATTAACGAGCCGGCGACGGGATCCTCGGATCGCGACGCAAACGGCGCGTACTTTCACAGAAAACTTACGACGAGAGGAGAACTTAAAGAGTAGGAGAGGACCGGAATTGGGAGCGAGTCATGCCACGCCCAGAAGGCGCGCAATTCGCTGAATCGTCCTCCGAAATGCGCAAAGATTTCAGCCGCATCGAGGCTCGTGCCGACGCGCCGGATACGCACCTGCTTCACCTTGTATTCCTGCAATGTATCCCGTAGCGTTCGCCCCTGTCAGTGCAGCATACTTTTGACAGACGCGGCCATCTTGCGCGCGACCGTCGACAGGTGACGCCACGCTCCTCTCCTCGGCTCCACGTGCGTTCCGCAGGGACGACCGATCCGACCGATCGGACCGATCGGACCGATTCGCGCACGCTCATTTCAGGTCGTTGGCAGACCGTGCTCACGGACCCCTAACGCCCTAACCCGAGAGCTCAACACACTGCGGACAATCACCCACATGAGAAATGAAAGCGGAAAGCGAGAAACTTCATTTGAGAATAATAAGAAAAATAAAGATTAAGCTGATGAAGCAGGATATAATTAATATGACACCTTTAAGGCCTATTTTTTTATTTCTAAAGCTTATTCTTTATTTACATCTCTTATTAATTAATAAGAAAGTGCACTTGCTTAGAGGAATTTATTTATAACTTTATTATTAACTTTATCACAAGGACGTGATAACGATCGTTGAAAGGGCTCGTGATCCCCGTGATGCCGGTTTCTTGAAGCTCTCGCGCCTTTGAAATTTTCGATAAACAATTTCTACAAATTCGGCGGGCGATATCGACGATGGTATAAATATCATTTGACGATCAGGGAGAGAGCGTCGAGTTGTATAATTTTGCATAGAAGATAGGATTGTCGATCTTTCACTAATGCCGAAATATCATGCAAATCATGTCCGAGTGTCGCAAATGGAAGGATTCACTCTATCCAACGGCCGAGCTGTCGATGCACTAGCCGACGAAACGAGTAGTACTCCGCATGTTAACTTTTACATGAGATTTCGACGCAAGAGAACGAGTTTACGGGCGCACGATATGCCTCGTTCGTATCGAGGTGACATTCCCTCGTTACGATAAACGTAAATATTTTACAAATAGAAGCACGTGCGAGTCGGGTCGTCGGGACGAGCTCTCTATTCCTTTCAACAAGATCGTTAATACATAATCTCACTTATATCATTGATTTCCTATTTTTGCTTTATACAGTTGCAAATGAATAAATAAGCAATATGATGCAATATGCAATTTCTCGACATTAACCAGACGAGAGATGAAACGAAATCTGAACGCTTATAAATATCGTAATAATTGATTGAGTAATTAAAGATACTTGATGCGTTTCTGGTGCTGCTTTCTCATTACTTCGAATATATTTCTTCAAAATATTCTTTGTAATTCTCTGTAATTTATATAACACTTATCATTTACTTACAACACAAGTTTCCATACGAACGAAAATGTTAGAAATTATGCATAAATATACGGAATCAATCAATACGTACTTTATCACGCGCAAAATTAAAACCTCTCCTAATGGCTTTTCGATACAAGCACTTAAAAATTCTTTATACTTTTTTTATGGTAAATGGAAAGTTACATCGATTAACATATTTATAAGTATATAATATATATTGTATATACATATGCTCTCAGTGAGAGAAATTGGGAAAAAACGAACGCAGAGTACGTAGTCCTACATCCACGCCCATCCATATTTGGCACGGAGGCTAGGATGCTCAAATATCAGTCCCATGAAAAAGCTGGAACGGTTGCTCTCAGACTTCTCTCTGCTATTATTATATTATCATAACTATTATTATTGTTATTATTATTGTTATTATCATACTCATAGCTAACATAACTCATTGCTAACACAACTAAGTTCATTGATAAAATTTCGCAATAAATATAACAAAAGTAAAAAGAAAATATAAGATAAATTTTATTTTCGCCATTTATGTATTACGATACAAATCTTTCAACATTTTAATTATAAGAAAATATCTTTTTAAATATTTTATTTATTATAACTAAGTCCTGTACCAAAAATTTTTGTGACATGTGTAACATTGAAAAAATATTTTATTTGTCATGTTTATCGTTTGCGAGAATGAATGGTTGGTGAATGAATTGACCTTAATTAAACACTACAACTACAATTGAAATATATCATTAATACAATTCAATTGTAATTTACGATATAATTCTAATTAACGAGTGTAAAAACGTCATTAATAGTCATTTGTAATAGACGATGTTGTAAAACAAATTCTTATTTATTCGATATATGTGAATGACATCAGCAAATTAATAAGCCAGGATCAAAGTTCGCACAAGCCGACACTCTACGCGTTTGCGCGCGTGCACTCGAGAGTATCGATACTCGATACACTTGGTAAATATTTATCGATGGAAAAATCACAAGTTTAAAAAAGTTTCTCTTTTTTCATTATAATTAATCTAACTAAATATAAAGAAAAATAAATCTTTCATCACAGACAAATGTAGAAATTATTTTTGTATTTACAAAAATAAAAAAGAGAGAGAGAGAGAGAGAGAGGGGGGGGGTAGTTATACATCTCTTCTATAATTTTATCTACCCGAAAACTTGAGATTAAATTATACATTTCTAAAAAGCAGAGAAACTCGATAGATAATTATATTAATGCTAAAATTATGAAATTGAAAAAATATAAAATTACATTCTAACACTATAAAGAAAAATATCTAACATTAATGATGAGTTATTGAAGGAACTCTTAACTAAAATTACATGAAAATTATATAAAAACTTATTTAACACATATTTACTAATCCAATGAATAAAATTAGACAACACGTAAGAAAAGTCGAGGATGGAATCGCTGTGAGAAATAATTTTACATGCCTTATACAAATAATACAGAGTAATATATTTTACCTTTTTTTTTACATATATGTGTATACATTCATTTATATGAATAAAGGAAGATAAGGTAACTTTGTAAGAGAAAAAAAATACTACTAACGAGATCTAGCAACTGAACCATTTTATCCAGTAATCTTTCCGTCTTACACCGCCTTTTCTTGCATATATTTTGTTCTTTTTGTGTATACACGTATATAAATAAATATATTTACGTTTTAACTTCTTTTAACGTATGTACATACATATATATAAAAATATATTTTTAAAAATTCTTTTTTTATGTTTTCATTCTTTTCTAACGTATAACTAATGTAATGGAATGAGAGAGATTTAAAATATGACACAGCGACAATTTCCAATAACTAACAATTAGATTATATTTCAGACCGATTCTAAGTTCGTGCTATTTCGCATATTACAATTTGCATTTGAAGTTTTTACATCTAATATCGTAAAGATTCGAATGCTGTTGTAATACAAGAAAGCGCGTACATTTGTTTGAAATATTATTTAACATCGATTGAACAGTAGATTGACATATTATAAAAGATCATGTACACATATCCAGTATCTATTTTCTTTTCTCGTTGTCATGATTGAATAATGAAATCTAGATTTAAATCGGTGGCGCAAGTGTTTGAGTCAGATAATTTAAAGATGCAAAGTTTATAGTAAAAATTTCATAAAAAATTTTATGAAATACATATAATTAATCATTAAATTTTAATATATATATATATATATATATACATATTCTAATACACTTGCTACTCACAACAAATACAGTTATCTTAGGCCATTCGTATTCGAAAAGCAGAACAGAAAACCGGCCAGAAAACTAATCGTTGTACTAACATTACCAGATCAAACTGTTCTGCTTGACAATGAACATATACTACCTTAAGCGATGAAAGAAGAATGAAATGTGAGTATATTCGAGATAAAATCAAAGTAAATATAAAAATCACTTCGGCCTTTGGAAAAATATCTAGCAAATAAGTTAATGGTCATAATATATAAATATCGTTTCATTCGTGTAACTTACAATTTTATATTATTCCTTAAAAGTAAAAATCTGGATCGAAATTTCGATTACTGTATATTTGATATACAGTATACTCGTATACATACTGTATATTTTATATCGAAAATGTCTCTCTATTTACCAGTGCTATTTATATGTCGGTCAAATATCAATTTAAATATTTTTAGTCGTTTCTGAATAAATCTAATAACATCAACCCAATTGTTAATTTATCAAAATTAACACGAATTAATAATTTAATTGAAAGATTAAACATTGAATCGCATATTTGAAAATAATTAAGATCCATGAATGTTCATAACAAAATTTTACGCATAAATTCAATAAAGAAATAATTTTCTTTTTAATAATTAGTAATTGGTTTAAAAAAATGCGGTTCGATCCAGATCTTTGTTCATAAAGCTTATATAAAATCAATAGACGCTACATCACATATATACACATACATTATATATTTATTTTTTACAAAGATTACTTCCTTACGGATTTTTTCTCTAAAAAAATGCGTTTATTAGCAAATTGTATTACTAGAATCTAAAATAAGAACAGACTGCGCATTTCGATCACATATATCTGTTGTAGAAAGAGAAAGAAATCTTTGATAGACTTACCTTCTCTTTCTAACTCTGAGATAGTGAGATTGAACTGCACTTACATTGGGCTTTTCCCTTTGCTCTACCAACCGACCGATCACTACAGAAGAAGGCGCAGCAGGACTTGCACTGGAGCAAGCAAGTTATCCTTCTCTAATAGCGAGTTTGAACTGCAGTCGTGATTAAATTCTCTTTTCCTAGCGGTCAACCGACTAACCAATCGCTGGAGAGGAGACCTTTGGTAAAGGGAAAAGCTTGGTGCTTATGCAATTCCACTTAGTATACCTGTACCACACTATGTACTGTGCCTGTACAGTATACATTTATGTTCCCAACTGTGAACATATTATATATTACAATTAAGAAACGTGTTATAATTAATGTCTCAATTCTAGCTAGTCCACTGTCCATAGTCAATCCTGACAGCTAGCAAAGACTTCTTCAGAACTTAAGCTACTAGTAGTACTATTGCTCGTATTTACATCGAAGAGAGCGGTAGTATAAACCTCTTCGTCAGTTTCATTGTTATCGTCGGTGAATTGATCTTCATCGTCTCTGAGTCTGTAGCTCTCAATGTCGGATGTGATGTGGTCTTGACATTGCAGAGATCTCTCGATATAAGTATCTGCCAGTATAGTCTCGGCATTATTTGGTAAAGAAGTCGTTCTTTTTATCTTCGGTGCAAACTTGAAAGCACTGCACATTCGCCACACGATATAGGGGAAAAACGGTCGTTTCTCTTTATCAAACGAGATACACCGTCTTAAAAGGTTTTTCATATGTCTAGGTATATCAACGCGCAGTTGAGTCAAGTCGGGTGAATTAATGCCAAGTCCTACAGTATAAAAAATACAAAATTGGTCTAGCGCTTGCTGAGTTCCAATGCCGTACGGTATTTTCCGAGCAAATAATTCGTACATTACTATACCAAATGAATAAACATCACTAAGATAACTATACGGATTTTCACCAAACTTCATTCTCAAAACTTCGGGCGCCATCCAGGGAACAGAACCAGCCACATGATGTTGGAACTGTTTTAATTTTTCTTCCTTTTCTGCTTGTTTTTCTGCTTTAATTTTCTTCTTCAATTTCTTTATCTTTTTCTTCGTCAGATTCTTCATCCGTTTTCTCTTCGGGTTTTTCTTCCTTTGGTCCAGCATCATTGCGAGCCCGAAATCACCGATCTTGACATGAAGTCCGCCTTTTTCAAAGAATATATTTTTACTTTTCAAATCTCGGTGAATAATTTGGCGACCATGCAAATAAGACATACCTTCTGCAATTTGTCTACAAATTATAATAAGTGTGATGAGAGCAATTGGTTCGTCTTTATCGTCATATAATCGTTTGTATAGAGTTGGACCCTCACAGAGTTGGGTAATTATAGCAAGAAACGGTTCACAAATACAACCCGAGAAGCTTAATACATGTTTATGGTTAGTTTTACGTAAAGCATTTACTTCATTTTTAAATGAATCAATTTGATAACGCGTTGGATTTTTAATTTTGAATTTTTTAATTGCCACCGGTCCGGCTAGAAATTCACCTTTGTAAACTGTTCCAAACGATCCCGAGCCAATTTCATCTCCAATTTTAACGTCGTCAACATCAATTACAAACCACCTTGGATATTGACGACAGAAGATTCCGTCCCCTAATGAATGGGAATCATCACTGTTATCCAGATTATCTGGATTATCTGAATTATCTTGACTCTCTTCATTACTCGATTTATTCTTCTGTATTCTCGGTCGAATATGTCTTTTAAATTTTCCAAATTTGCCAAATTTTCTATATCGATGTTTTTTACGTATCACTTGTGTAGTCTTGTCTTCTTTGGGAATAACCTGTTTTCGTTTCCTTCTCCGGCACACTGAAGGTATGGGTACTGGTCTCGGAGGTACCTGGACAATTCCTGTAGTCGGATTATTAGCCAACAATCTTTCATAATAAGCTCTTCGATTTTTTACATGTTCGCAGAATGCAGGCGCAAAATCTATACATTTGGTATGATATTTTCTATTGCAAGTCTTGCAATACAATCCATAGAGGACACCTTTCGAACAAAAATTACAGTAACCGAATAAAAATGTGTTACCGATGAAATGATGGGAAAAGAAAACTGGAACAGGAAATTGTTCCAAAGTTTCCACAAATACTTCCTTGCATCGCAAAGATGAAATATCCGTGTCCCAAGAGATAAAATATGTAATACGTCGCTTAACATAAGCTGCACAGTCGTCCATAATTAAATGCCGACGCTCCATAGGTTTGATCATTGCTTGCCTTAAAGTAAGTCCTTCCGTTTTTTTTATAGTGGTATGTTGATTTTCTGGAAGATGTATTAATAGTATGTTAGAAACCTTTTTACTTGTTTCTTTATTCTCTATTTTCTTTATCTTTCTTAATCTTTCCATTTCCAGTATTTTTTCTTGTTTCTTTTCAAGCTCTATTTCTTTACATTGTAATTCATGTAGTTTATCCGTTCCTTCTTTATATTCCTGTAGATATTCTTTCTCTGGAAATGGTTTATCATCTATAACGGATAACCAGCGTCTGATAGCAGTTGCGTAACATGTTATAACTTTTCCTATGTTCTCTATCTCAAATTTCAAAGATTTCTTTTGTAGGAGAAGAGATTGATACGAAGGCGAATGGCTTGCCGAAGATGTTGATGGGATTGCTGGCTCAAATGGAACTGCTGATGTAGATGGAATCGCCGGCTCAAATGGAACTGCTGATGTAGATGGAACTGCTGCCTCAAATGGAAGTGCTGATGTCGATGGAATTGCTGGCTCAATCGGAGCTGCTGACGTCGACGGAACTGCTGCTGTTGATGAAGCTGTTGACTTAAGTGGAACTGCTGGCTTTGATGGACTTGTTGGCTTTGATGGGCCTGCTGGCTTTGGTGGACCTGCTGGCTTTGGTGGACCTGCTGGGTTCGATGGACCTGCTGGGTTTGACGTACCTACTACCTTTGCTCGACATACTGGCTTTGATGGACCTGCTGCCCTTGATATACCTCTTGGGATTGATGGATCTGGCTTGAATAAACCTGTAAATGGCTGAAATGGCTCCAATGAGACTGCAAATGGCTCTTTGCTCGTCTCATTTTTATTTTGCCACTTTGTAGGTGTGATAATAATCAAATGGCTTAATGCTGTTGGCACATTGTGTACAATCTCTAAGTCATCAAAATCGTCGTAATGGGTATTAGTAGATGCATCTTCTGTAAAAGGTTCGATCACAGTCTGCCACATTTTCACTTCCGGTTTCGGTGGCGGACGTTTTGGTGGTGGCGGTATTGTTAGATTCACCATTCTTAGACTGCCGTAAGATTTATTTCTTTTAATCTCCGTCATCTTACTTTCATTTTTGGAAGCAGTCTTAACCCTTGCTGCCATACGTGAATGCGTCTTAGTAGATACATTCGGAGCAAATCTGACTGAGGGTTTTCTTTTTGTGAGTTGTCTCCTACTTTCATTATCATTATCTTGAAAGCACCTACACACTCCTCTTAGAAGAGCTCTAAATGTCTCTATTTTGCTCACAGTTCTTTTTAAACTAACTTTCTAATTTCCTACTTTCGTTTTTGTTCCTGTTCGCGTGCACTTTGCGTTTCACTATACACGTGCCTCGCCACGCACGTGCTACCACTCTTCCTCGATGTGTCGTTGTAGCGTCCTACCACGTGCTGTGTCGAACTCCAGCAATCCTACCACGTGCTGTATCGAATTCCTGCAATCCTACCACTTGCTGCGTCGAATTCCTGCAATTATACAACAGTATGTGACATGCAATCACATTCGCTTATGTTGATCAAAATACATGCAACTGCAGACATGTATTTTGACAACTGAACTACACACGCGATCTCTCTTTACGTAACATATAAATAAGATAAAAACTAAGATAAAAAATATATTAAAAATAATACTCTGACGCATGTATACACTTCTTCTTACCCCTTTTTCTTACCCCTTATATTTCGCTTGCGATTCTCGTCGGCGATGCAATCTTTTGCTCCTAACACATGTGCCTCTGGTTAGATCGCACGTGGGTAATGCCAAGCACAGTCTGATTTCTGAAAGGTCTAAAATCAAACTATGGCAGGAACGAGCAATACACGGCTTTTAAAGGTCAGTGGTGCGCCGGTCCTGCTGACGACCTTCGCAATATGATCCTCCCCTCCTACTTGTCACCTTGACCTCTTCACGTGCCCATACTTGTTCACCCTTTTCCCTTCGCCCTTCCATTCCACCTTCTCCTTTTCGTCCTCTTCTACCACCGTTGTCCGAAGTATTAGAAATGACACAACGACGATAATTAGCGAGAGAATTGGCAGAATAATCATTCGAGAAACGCCAGTGCAAGAATTTCCGCCCGCGAATGTTAACCACCCCGATCGATCGGACGATACATGGCTCCATTTTACGAAGTCCAGAGAAAAGTCCGAGACTGAGCGCGAGCGGCACGCGTTACAAGTTCATGTAGCAGTGATCTGCGACCAGTCCCCGAGTACAGGCCCGACTATTGTCCCTTCGCAGGTATAACACTTCGCCGTGCATCTTGACGCGCACCCGATCGATAAAGCGTTTAAATTTAGATCTCGTTACGTCGTCATGGCATTTCATGGCTTTCGGGTATCGGCCGCGGCTTGATAGAGGGTGACTGGCGGTGCCCGCTGCCGCTACCGATTATCTGATCACCCCCATCCGATCGGCGACCGTCCGATCTAAACTAAAAAATCACTAAATCGCACTACAAATTCAAGTTCACGAGCAGGTTCAAGTTCAATTTTTCCGTAAACACACTTGCCCGTTCACGTAGCGCGTTCTCTGACGTCACTCCGACTACGCTTGACGTCAGAGGCTTGTGGGCACTCGCACTACTCGCAGTCGCGCCGAGCAGCGCCGAGGCAACGGAAGGTCGCTCCTCCATTGGTCCAACTACTGCATCGATATCCCCGCCACGACGCGTCGACCAGGGCTGACAATCCAAGATACTCGAGAACCATACCTGACAACAAATCAATAAATTACGTATACGTATATAATGTCACTATTGCAACAAGTTATTGTTGACTGTCAGTCTATTCATTTTTATTAATTTCTTCACAACAACTGTATTTTCTTTACAACTATTTCAATTTTTATTACATTCATTTTTTGTGACTCAATATCTTTATGTTTACAATTTGGTAATAAAAGTAACCGTGTATCATGACTGTTGGAACCGGTAAAGGCCATTCTACACACAGACTTCTATACATACTAGACCGCTAACTCCTTATGTATAAGGTGGTGCCCGATTTTATGTACAAACAAGTACATAAAATTCCCGTTTCTGCGCATGCGCCATCGGAACGCATGCGCAGAAACGGGAATCCAAGGAGACCCAAGTACATAAAATCTGGCACCATTTTACATAAGCCAAATCTAGGGGAGTTAGCAGTCTAGTATGTATAGAAGTCTGTGAATGCGAAGCACTTTGAAAGCGTTCCGTTTTGTCGATGCGCACAATGCGAATCTCCGCACGCATTAAATTGGAACGCTTCTTCATGCGCCTGACCGACGCATGTCGCACATTAACGTATGGAAATGGATGCCGCAGATGCCATTCATTGCAGCGAAAGTTTTACAGCAATGGAAATAACGCCGATATTAATTTTTTCTTTTAATAATGAAGAAAAATAACAATATTGATAGTGATAGCAGTGAATTCAGTGATAATGACGATGACAGTGAAGATATTTCTTTGAAAGACTGTCAAATATTATATAGCTTACTTAAGTTGAGTACAACGCGCGGAAAAGTTATTGCTACTGTCAAAATTACGGACTATGTTGAACGCGTAATTCCTAATTACTCTAGATTGATATTTAAAGAACACTTTCGGTGAGTACAACATATGCGCACTGTGCGTGATTTAATTTTTTATTTATGCATTAAATATTACGTTTTTTGTATTTAAATATCATATAAGTTATTTATAATCCACAGTTTTATTTTTTACATCGGTAGAACACACGTCAGATTGCTTCTTAAGCAGGCTTAATAAAAATTGTTGATCTGTAAAAAAAATTATATTTTGTACCAAAATAACCTACAAATTTTTGCTCAAGAATATATAAATACATGTTTATTTTTACCGTTTCTTGCTTTTTCAGCATCATCGGCGTTTAGAAACAACGTTACGAGTTCATTTGATTCCTCCATGAGGATTGGAAACTCAAACAGTTCTTGTGCGTTGGACTCCTCGGACATTTTCGAATTTCTTTACCGCACAATTTGAACGAAATCGCATCAACTGCATTAACTGCTTCTACTCGCGACTAGAAGCAGTCGATGCGTTGGAATAGTGGGGGTTCGACGTAAATCTGGGGAATTCTATGCGCATCAAATGTGAACCCATGCGCGCATTGGTCAAATTGGAACGATTTTCTATGCAGTTTATGCACTTCATGCGCGATTCGGAACGCAGCCTAAGACTCCATTCACGCGTTTCAGCTGCGGCAACGCATGCGGCAGAGTGCATTGACCAATTAGAAGCCTTAAGTAAAGCTCTTCATTGGTCGACGCACTCT
>VBVR01002288.1:0-23708 GCA_011638315.1 Tetramorium parvispinum
GGGGGGGCGGGGATGGCTTCGAAGGAAGTGGCGGAAGGTGGATGCCGCGGGGGTGGCACGACTTTAAGAGGTTCGCAAGAGGAGTAAATATAAACTTGGGAAAGTGACAAAGATAATTCTAATAAAAGCGACGACGACTGCGACGACTACGAAGACGACGACGACGACGACGACGGAGAGCACTCCCGGTTTCTCCCCGCTTAATTCATGACATATTCCGGCATTGCATTACTTTTGTCCCGTCTTCAACCCCTCGCGGCTTCGCACCCGGGTTCCACGGCCCTCTTGAATTGCCCTTTTATGTCGCCTACTTGGTAGCGACGGCTGTGTGTGTGTATTTGCAGATTTATAATTACGTCATGGGTGAAAAATAAACTTTCGCGGTAACTTGTAAGAACGTATTGAACGCGTAAATATCCTAAACGCATAGTTAAATGCATTTTGTTAATGCAAGCAAAATTTTAAAAAGCAAGTCGAGCGATATGTGGATCATCATAACAGAAATCAATTTTTCCTTCGTCTCCACTCGCTAATACGAAGTGCTAGATCCGTCTTACTTTATGCTTGAATAGTACTTGAAATAATTCTGATGTAAATCGAGTTTCGTCAATTTATATAAGGAGGATTATCAATAAAAGAGGATATCACAATCAATTAATAATAAATATAAAAAAAACTCTGTATCGTTGCGTATACATACAACTGATCATGTCGCATGAGGCTGTTAGCACGATGAACGCGACATGCCGATCGTCATTTGGTCAATTTGCCGGATCCAACTTCGCGCTCGCGATATTCCACGAGGGCGCCGATACGCGCGGCGCCGCGTCGTGCCGCGGCATATTTTCCACGGCCGAGCCGACGGACGACCATGCAGTATGTATATTTCCATTCCGCCGTTACGAGGTGTGCGGGATGATTTTATATGCAAAGAGTAGTTTAGAGCTAATTGTTAATAATAGGATTGGTAAGGTGGGAATTCGCCCCGACGGCCGACCACCCTCCACACCCCACCATCGCCGGCACCACCCTGCGGCCCGTCGCCCCCCCTGTCCGCCGACCATCCGCTCACCGTCTCCCTCCCTCCGTAACGCATCTCATTTAGCACCAGAGTCAGCGCGTTGCAGATCTGCTGTCCGTCCGTCTGTCTCTCTGTCCGTCCAGTCCGTCCGTTCGTCCGCCCGTGCCGCTCGACTGTCCGTATCTACGTACGTACGTACGTACGTACACGTACGTGCCCGCGCGCCATTTCCGTGAGGAATATAAACGCGTATATGTATACGTGTCTACATACGTGGATATGTATAAATGCGCGGCCGGTACCGGCACGTACGGCAGTACCTACCTACGTATTATTACGTATAAACGCGTAATTCTGAGTTATACGCCGGCCTTGTTAATGATAATTAAAACGCCTCGCTCTATACTTTTTGCCTTGGAATATTTTCTGAAATTCTCGCCGGGGATAACGGCGCCATCCGCGTGTCCAGCTCCGCGGCATCCCCGGACAGCCCTTCACCATCACCCCATTTCTCTCCCTCCTCCCCATACATCTTCGCGAACCGCAGAAATTTTCCTCGACGTCGAGCCGCGTCAATGAGGATCGAGAATCCGCTTATCGAGAGGGGCACTTTACTTGTCTCACTTCGTCCGGAATGCATAATTTCGTAACCGAGAGATAACTAAACGCAACGGCTAAAATGCAAATTATTCCACGAGGCAATGTAATACAGATACTGTCGAAATTCAAATATCGAGTACGACATTAATACGGCTACGTGACGCGATTCCTCCACGTTCGCTCCTCGAGACTTTAGTACTTTCGTCCTTCGGCAAATTCCAGCGCGCAAGACGGATCAGTCGGAGAACGAAGAACGGGTGGACCGAAGTCGCGCATGCTGATATCATATGGACACATACGTATGAAATTTAAATTCCGGAAGCGACAAGGACATTCGTAGACGTCTCCACCCCCCGATTCTCCCGCTCGACATCGAAACCACGGGAATAAAATCCAAAACCCTTTTATGCGACGGAATTGAGAGAGGGAGAGAGAAGGAGCGAGGCAGACGTGAGAGAGGGAGAAAGACCGGGAAATCGGCGGCGTATACACTCACTTGGCGCGCACATACATAAAACATACTTCTATATAAAATCACGAATCCACGACGGGGGTGAGAGCTAGCCCAGCCACCTACTCACCCGCTGCTCATGGTATTAGCCTATAAAATCTTGAGTTTTGTTCGAGTTTTATCGCAACTGTGAACGTAAAAGCAAAAGGGAAGTGCACGCGAAAGAGAATTCTTTTTTTCTCTCAAAGGAAGACGCTCGTCCTGCAAGATATTTGCGAGATCATCAACGGGATATTTACCCTTTTCATACGTTGTCATCTAATTAAAAAACAGTATAATTCCCAATATAATTTTTAGGCTAATCGAATTTGTGCTTCTACGGATGTTATTGTAAGTTGTACACATTAATCACGCGTCGTTATCTTCGAAGTTGATTTCCATGAAGCTCAATTTGAGGATTCTAAAGGAACAACAAGCGAAATCGCATTAAATTTATAATGAACGTCGCACTGACGTGAGAGTTAGGATTAATTATGAAATTAAAGTAACGACTTCATTATAATTAATTCCGGCTACAACGCGCGTTGCAGGCGAAGTGAATCCGGTTGATACTTCGAAAGTTGGCGCGGGTCGTTTCGCCGATCGCGAGCTTTCGCGCGTGTTTAGGAGCGAGGTGGGTGTAAACGGGGCACGGCATTTAGATCTACCCCGCGGAGGGTGCTGCCAGTCGGAATACATCGTACAAAATAATATGGCGGCCGATGCGCGATTCTCCACGGGGCAACTTTACAACCACCTCCACACCCCCTCCCCCCTTCTTCCCTCTGTCTCTCGCTTTGGTCCCGCGACTCATCGGCATGAATATTCATTATTCGATGATATTTCTCGAGCACCCTCATACCCCTATGCGCAAGGAGACTTCTCCGTTCACGGAGGATCGTTAATTCGCAACAACGATTGGCAGACCTTGCATTCGAAACACGAAATATCTCGCATTTCTAGTTCAATGATAGAAGTAAATTTGTAAAATAAAAAAAAATCAATAAGTACCACAATCACTCAATTTTGCAGTCGATATGTAAATAATACGATTAACGATGCAACGAGTAAAACAAGATTAACGTCTATTTTGACCAATGCAGATTAACTTTAATCTCGGTTTAACTTACTTTCTATTTTTTTTTAGTCCAAAGAACTAGAAAAGGATGAAAAGTAAGTTAAACCAAAATTAAAGCTAATCTGTCTTGGTAGAAATGGACATAAATAATGTCAATACAGCGTAAGTTAATTGTTTAGTAATAATAAGTGTTTAAAGAATTAATACAAAATCTTTATTTCATATTATGAGACTTTGGAAAATCCGCTTACGTTAATTTAAAACTAAAGAAGTATACGTCTGAGAGATATGTGTATGGAAATGGGATGGTGAAACGCCGGACGAGCGAAAATCAGTCGATTCATTCGTGATTCGTACGTGGTGGATCGCGCAGGCGACTTGTGTTGGTGCGGGTCGACACGGTAGTGGAAATGGTTGTTGAGGTTAATACGAAGCGTAAGAAGGGTAGCGTTAATGCGCCTCCGTCCTAAAATATTCACGTCCGGAGTCCGTTCGCCGCGCGGAGAATCTGCGGCTCCATAGATATTCGGCGATGGCCCCGAATGCGTTACGATTTATAATACATGCGCGGATGTAGGTACGCGGGTGCGAGGAGTCGAGGGTAGATAGGGTTAGCGGATTAATGAAAGCCAATCCACGTGGTTCGTCGGCGAACGTCCGACCCCTGCGCGAGCCACCTTCCCTCTTCTAACGTCACCGCGCCATAAACAAGGCCCGCAGAGTCGGATAACGAACAACCCTTCGCTAATATCGAGGGTGAGCCACGCTCGTCTTCGAGACGATCTTCTCGTCCCGATCACGATAAGTCGCATCAACACACGAACGTCGAAATTCCAAACGCAAACGTCATCAATCTTACGATAATTCCGCGTTACGAAATAATGTTAAATATATACATCACGTAGAATTTATTCTTAAACGGAATGAAACAAATCTGTTTCGAAAGATGATTAAAAATAATTATAAAAATTTTATTATCAATTAAATTAATTGAATATATCGATAAATCACGTGCTCTGACACAGCATTATAACAATCTGCGAAAGGTAGCGTTACATGGCTCTCGCTCGTGACACAACTTTATTTTCTTCATTAGGAGCCAACACGCTGCGAAGCGACCGATAAAGATTGCCGAAGAAGTTTTCGCCGAGACTGCGTTCAGGGGCGGTTCCTTAATCTCACCGCGTGAAGGACAATAATTGATACGAATGGCCGCGAGACGGCGGGAAACGCCGCGAACCCTTTAAACGTGTTCCCTGGCCTATAAATTAATAAAGTATCCTAAACTTTATTATGACTTTAATGAAAATAATTATTAAATATTATGCGCCGTAATGTCAACGCGACCCCGGCGTGAGCAGCTCGTCGCGGTGGCGACGTAGTAGAAACACACCGGCAACCACCGCCGGCAGGGGCTCAGAGGAAACGCGAAGAAGAAAGGGGTGGGCCCGGACCAGGCGACCGCGGGGGTGGTTTGTCCGCGGAATTAAAATACGACCCGGCCGTACGTTCTCATTCCGCGACAACCGTGACAATGAGACTGACGAAACGGCCTTATACCTGCGTCAACGTTTCCCGAGGTCCCTCCCCTACGTCTCTCGGTTACAAAATCGTCTCTTGTTACGGTATCGCCGACGTAACGCCGACAGTCTACACGAACCAGCGCTGTACTAACAAAACGTTATGCGTCGCCTGCGTGCTAGCTGAAGTTGTATCAAGGTTTTGTACAATGCTGCGCCCTTGATACATTACGGTACTCTCTTTTCGAACAAAATAATTCCATTTCTTTCACTATAATTCTCTTCAATTTTAAGCGATACATTAATTCGGAAAAAAATAATAATTTTATAGCTTAATAAAATGTAGAATATCTTATATAGTTATCAGCATTTGTTATTGTTAATCAATATTATATTTTATTTGAAATAAATGCGTTTGTCAAAATTTTAAGTAACCAATAATATCGGGTTTCCGTAAAGATTATAATTCATTCGTTCTCTGTTTATTATGATTTCTTCTATCTCCGCCTCATTATGTATCCAGTAGAATTTATTAGATTTTTATTCTTACCATTGCCATCCAGAATTTATTCGTTCGCGCGAAACTTTCGCGGTAAGCTTAATGAAACGTTTCAAGAAACTTCCCTTTTAAGTGAAGCCTACGCAACTCACTCGCTCACATGGAAAGGTAAATACGGTGGCATTTACGAGATGGTGTTAGCGCGGAGTTACCGGAACGATAATCGCCGTAACCGACCCCCGCGGCCACCGAGCCCGCAGCCAGCCGGTCGGAGATTCTTCCGGAGGCAACTTCCCAATTGTCCGCGGAGACGCGGCCGCCGAAGTGACGACCGCGCCGCAGGTGGTGGTGACAGTGGCGGCGATGGTGGTGGTGGTGTCCTCGAGGTCGACACAGTGCGCGATGCCAGACACCGCGGGGATAATTAAAAAATTAACTTTGTACTTAGGTGCGCGAGAGGGCAGTTAACGGAAAGTTGAAGTGAAAATTCGTGTTTTTGAGGTAACGCAAAAGCTGCGTTATTACCCCGTGGCGCGCACCGCGGCGACCGCCGGCAAAAGCACAAAGCTGATGAGTCGGGGAAAGGTCTAAATGCCTTCGTATACTTCTGCTGAGGATAAGGGCCGCGCGGGGGAGGAGAATGCGACTGGAGGACGCGTGTATGTCCGGGGCTTGGTACCTGGGGTACCAGTAACTCGCATTCGTACTCGTTTCGCCTCGCGCACGCTTTATGTAATAGTACCCGCACACATCGTATCTGGAGATGGACCGTTTTGGCGCGAGCGGGCGGAATATTATCGTTAGTTTCGAAAATGCAAGAGTCGACTGCGGAACGAGTCTACCTTAAATACAGCACGTGATACCCACGAATTACCGAATGCGCAGCGCTCGCTCTTTTAGAAAATACTGTCCTGCCTTATAAGTATCTTTGTAGAACAGCCACGTAAACTTAAATTTAAATTCATGGAATTGCGGAATCGGCCGTTTCAAGAAAAATTACAATAAGTCCATTTATTTGAACTAAACACATTCAATTTCAAATATTTTCACTTGAAAATAAATAATGACTTGCAATCGTTTTTATAAATAAATATGGATAAATGATGGACAACTGGAACCTATATATAATTTAAAAAAAAACGTATTTAGGAATGCTCATGATAATGTTTAATTCTTTTACTTATAATTTTTAAAAACAAAAAATGATTATTTATAGACAAATATGGACTAATGATAAACAATTAAATGCCATATCAATTTTGTAAAAATTCGCATTTCGGGATAACAATTTCACAAATCTTATTGACAGATTACATTCATCGAATCAATTTGCCATAAATAATTGTTATGAGTATATTTGATTAGTTTCGTGAATCTCCGTATTTTTCACCAAACCAATTCAGTGCTGTCGCATATTTTTTCATCAAAATTCGGTAATCCTACGGCCAATATTGATTAAATTCGATTAAAGATCTGAAATAAATAAACAAAAAATCTTCAAACAAAAGTAATGAAAATTGCAAAGAGCTCAAACTCGGAATACTCCAATGCATATAATAGGTTCGTGCTCCAAAACCACCCCTCAATTCTAACTTTCGAAACGAGTCTTCGCAACGCCGAGCAGTATGGTCTTTGTTAGTTTTATCGTTGTTTTCGTAATGGGATCCATTTGGATTCTTAATACAACGCGGAGACGTCGACGAGAACGGCAATGAGAGCATCGTATCGACGTGTCACTTTTACCGCGACTATCATTTACCCTTCATCACTCCTTACATATTTTTTCTCATGGTAAACTTAATCGAACTGAGAGACGAATAGTTTTCTCGTTATAAGCAATAAAAATCGATAAAAACGCAAATACTGTCATAAATGAGGCATGATGTAATAAATATTTAAAAATAACATATACAAGATACTTTAAAAATAATGTATTATTTCTTAATTAAAAAATATAAAGTTTCTTTTGCGAAACTTATAAGTTTTAAAAAACGAGCAGACTTTAGAACTTTCCCGCATTATTATCACTTATTACTATATTTTCGCTATGTATCTTCACTCGTTAATCGTGTTCAACGTAGCTCGGCTACGTATGATCTAAAGACGTTTTGATCATCGTGATGCAAAAACGCAAAGTGAAAACGACGCGTAAAGTCAGTGGAAAAAGGGCGCAGTTGCAAAGGGAGAATAGCGGTGAACGCGCGATGTTTAACGTTTAACGTTCCAACGTCAGACCGCTGTCGAGAGTATCGCGTCGGGACGTACCGTTCCTCGCGGTTACATGAGCCGGTGTTCTCCAACGGGATTGAAAGTACCGCATACAGTACGATACACGACACATTACCGCCAAATGCACTTCACCTTTATGAACGTGACCCGCGATGCGCCTTCGCGCGCGGGGCGCACTTTGTTGCAGCGTTCCGCAAAAGAATGGCGCGCTGACAGGAACGGCGAGTGCGAGCGCGCGGCTCGTGTCTCCGGCGCGCTTCTGTGTTCCAGGTGATTATGACGTAAATTATGAAAGAAGATCCTTGAAAGTTAACGCTTCGGGCCGTACGCTCTGCGCGCGAGGACGGATCCTCGTGAATTCCGGTAATTAAGTGAGCACTGACGACTAAATGATGTTATTATGCGCGGGGCACCACCGAGAGAGGATGTGCAAATGCTGCGCATTGCGTGCTTATTAGTATGCCATCAGAGCGAATGTAACGAATGTATTATATCTCATTTAAGTCAAATGATAAAAGAACCACGCGATACGATAAAATAGTATCTTTTATAATCCTTTAATAAAGATTATATTTCGCTGCGTTAATAACACGCAAACATTAAACTATTATTAAGTAAATTAATAAATATTTCATTTTATAATTAATATATATCTCCATAGGAGAAACAATTAGCCTTATTGGTTGTGTTAGCTACGCGGCGGAGAACAACGATAAGGATGAGAGTCCTTGCCATCCGCTCGCGGTTCTTTGGCGTAAATCTTGAGTTACTGGTTGAAGTGTAGAAGATGCCGTGATACGGGGGCAGGTGTCGCTGTAAACTCAGTTAATTAGACAAGAGGCAACCATCACCACCCCTCGACACCCCCGAGGCTTGTTAATAACGCGTAATTACCGTTATACACGACGATACACTCTTCCAGGCCCACGTTGCAAACCCCATTAGATAAGACGACACCTTATTATACGCAAACTAACGTCAGTATATCGCGCGGCCACAAAACTTCGAAGTCTGAAGCTTGGGCGTACCTGGAGGGCTCGCCTTTCCCCATTGAAGGTGAACGATAATCGTACTTCACGGTGAGAGAGGCGAGAAAGTCAAAGTTATTTGCAACCTGCAGCGCTTGTAAATTATTTAAACTTTTATTGTTCGCAGGCAAAGATTAAAGGATTGGTAGCGTTATGACTTTCATGAACGGAAGTTGGATCAAAAGGACAAATCCGTGAACGAGGACGCTTCGAAATTTATTCGACCTGTCTATTGATGTGGAATTCAAGTACGATGAATGCAGAATGATTTTAAAGAATGCCGTACAATTTATCCTTATTTTGCATAAACGCGAAAGAAGAAAGAGACGATAACGCGATATTTCCATTCCGTAACGTACACTCGATGAACCCCCGACGAAGTCACACGTGTGCGCGACCCTTTTCAGTACGGGGGTACGGCCCAGCAGCTCGTTACTGCTCAAGGAATACCGATAAATCAGGCAGTGTTATGATCAACGAACTCGAGGAAGGAGCAAGGGAGACGGTGACAGGCGAGGTGAGGTTACAAGTATCCCCCGAGAACGGCGAAGCCCTTTGCAGAGGGTGTGGGATCTATTCCCGTTGTGGACCAACTCTCCTCGATTCATTAAGTACACGGTGCCCTGATCCTTGTAACAAGAAGACGACAGCCGAAGGGAGAACGTGAACTTTCACGTATATGCAGATATGTATTTTAAAACATCGATATCAACCGCGCTCCGACCACCGCGGGAGCAGCGATGTCTATAGCGTTACTTTCGATTCACAATGGAGAATGCCACCCCCCGTCGATACCACGTTAGAGGGTCACAATGAATCATTGCGAGCAATCGATAATCTACCGCCGATACGAGGGCTCGTTGAATCTCACGAAATCTCAAGAGAAATAATCTCTTTGCAAAAGATAAAAGCAAAAAAAATTAATATACAATTTATATTGTTCTTTAAGCACACTTTGTCGATGATTAAAATAAAAAACTTTTAATAACCAATAAAATATTTTCGTATTGAAACATAAAGTATATATATATGCTAGGCAGATCATTAACTCAAAGCAATTTTTTCGTTAAAATAGTTTCAAACATCTCGATACTGCAAATTAAACCACACGAGCAACTATGGGATTCCTAGCTTCCTAATATTTCCTAGTCTCTCGTAGTGAGCTTCTACCGGCATTCAACGGGCGCCAACGACTACCATCCCCAGAACGCGCGTCCCCCTCCTGAAATTTCATTCGCTACCTCGGAGTCGCGAGACCACAGGCGTCCCACCCGGTCCCCGATGCCTCGCATCAAACATATTCAAATACGCAATAACGCATTATGATTTATTTACCGATACTTTATACGCGTTTCGCGAGAGAGTGTGCCGCGCCGTGCTTCATGGCTCGTATGAATATTAACGAGCGTGTGCGCCATCGCGCGCATCCCCCATCGCGTCCTTCTTGTACGGAATAGGAACGTGCGTGCGTGTATGCAAATATATATCGAGCTAAGTGTATTGCAACTCGCGGAAATCCAGTGCCGTGAATCTCCTCTCTCCTGCTCTCCTCTCTCTCTCTCTCTCTCTCTCTGCCTTCATCTCTTTCTCTTGCGGCGGATCACAACCTCGTATGGAGGCACAGCCAATATTCGAAGTATCTAATATGCTTTTGTAGTCTCTGTCTGCCAGTGCGCAGACTGGCTCGTTGTTCTCCGGGTGTATCGCCAATATGAATACCGACGTACCATTATCTTTGAATAGGATTGCAGAGAATATTCCGGAAAAGATAGAAATCAGTGACAATATGATGCATTTCCACCAAACTTTTTGCTTGGCAAAAAGAATTATCACATAAATTTTATTTGAAAATCCAATTAAAGGTTTAATTTTGTCAAGATGTTAGATATGGAGAATTTAAAAATAAGATATAACGATCCAACTCCAAATTTACCGAAAACATTTCAAGTTTTATCTATTCATTGATTATAAATATATCGATTATAAATATAATCGATAATAATTTATGAACATTGCCAATATATTAAATTCAAGAATAAGAAAAAGTCCTCTTTCTTTTTCCCTTCCTATATAGAATTTACATAAATTCTATCTCGCGATGGTCGGAAAACATTCGCAATCGACATAGCCAAAGGGTCCAAAGCGGATCTGTAGGAGCGCCGTAGGTACGGCGCTTAAACAGTAAGCAGATAATGCGCTTCCGTATAGATATCGAGTATGCCGCAGCCCAGAGGTCTTCGACGACAACGACTACGTAGGATAGCCTTCCCCGGGATCGATGCGACCCCCGTGCCGAGGAGGATCACGTCGGTAGCGCTCCGGTCGGGGGGCTAATCAAGCTAGTGCAGCTTCTAATACGCTGGAAGGCATTTAATCTCGACAACTTGCTAACGACCTGACCAACACACTATACATTCCCGATAAGCGACAACCCCCAGCAAGGCAAGAAACATTCCCCGATACCCTGCAGACGGCTCGATACCGTCCCCCCTTCCGTCCTACCATCCCCACGACTTCCTTGCTCGAACTCTCACACCGTCCAATCGTAGAATCGTCCAAGGTGGCAGCCGGCTTCGTTCACCACTAGGTCTGGCGATGGTCGCGCGGGATTGCGCGTGCACAGACATGTGGAAGAAATTCGCTTCGCATAGCGAACACCCGAGCGAAAATTGAAGAGAAGTTCGATGTATCCGAGAGGCTCGAAGAGGATAACCGGAGTGAGAAAGTGAGACCAAAAGGGACCGCCCCGTTGCGCGTTCGGTGCTCTCATTGCCAGTTGAACTGTATCTCCATGGCGTTACTTGTCCCATAAACAGGGAGCACTATTCTCCAGTCGATGGTCTTCGGATACGGTGGCGCCCGTAGCCTGGGCTATATCTATACGTGCGGGTATAGTTTTGCGAACTAGCGTCGTGCCGCGCCAACCCAATTCAATTTAAACTTCGACGGCGAGAGGGTGGAGGGCGGCGGGCGAGAGAATGTGGGGAACCGGGGATGAACTAACGCGCGCGCGCGCGCACGCGCCGCCGCCACTAAATCGCCTGAAATTAACGCGAGTTATTAGTTGACGGCGATAATTAGGAGGCAATTGCACGGAAAAGCGACGGCAGCCCGCGCGCGTGAAGGTGAATTCCGATGTCCGCCCCTATCGTTCACAGTCGATCTCTGCTTATCTCAAACTGAGCGGAGCAGTTCCTTAACAATACGTAAGTCCTAAGGATGCGATAACTGAAAGACGCTTAAAATATCTGCCTTCAAATCTTTCTAATATTAACAAAACAAATTATCTGCATAAATTCTGTATTTCTCTCGATACATTCCTCACTTTGTCTCAAGTAAAGCAAGATAATCTTAACATTGAGCAATCCTCTTCAAAGAAAATCAAGTAATTCTTTGTCATGCCAAAGATCATTATTTCTCTACATGTCGATTTCACATATTTGAACCATTTATTAATACAATGTTGCCTGCAATTTAAAGACAATCGTTCTCAATAAATAATTCTTTTTACTTAAAGCTTTATATAGACATACAATTTTTTAATTAATTATTGCATAACTGAAAAAATATTAAATTGTGTAAACGTGATAAAGAAAGGTATTTATATCTTTCAAATACATTATTTTATTCCAATTAAAAAAAAATAATTACATTTTAATAATCTACAGCGAAGATTCGGTATTATTGTAGAAAACGTTGGTGAAAAAATTATCAATGTGTTAAATATTATAATCGAAGTGTGAAGAATTAACGTGACGGAATTACTCTCAAGATGGTAAAGGGATGTTGCACGGTTGCAAAGCATAGAAGCTGCGGAGCGCAGAAGCTCCTCGCTTCATGCTTTTTCTCACCACGCGATTCTTTACGCACGATGGATATGCATAGCCAGGCTATTATTGCCTAAATGAGTAAAGCAGCTAAAACCACGTCGATATAATGTAACGCACGCAAGAAGGCACCCTCCAGACGGTTGCTTAGCAACGTATACGAGCCTTCGTACATGATCAGTAGAACGAGAAAAGCTCCTCGTACGAATGAAACTGCGAACGACTCGACGTTGAACAATAGAGGCATATCAAACGTATTATATATATATTTTTGATCTTATGCTCGATCTTATGGGCTATAAGATATCTTTTGATGTTTTGCTGAATGTTATGGTATTTTGGGAAGTTTTATTTAAAAAGATCAATTGTAAGAAAGACAGAAATTAATATTCTACACAATAATAATAAATTAATGTTTGTTGCAAGTTACATTTAACAGTAGAGTAATGTGCAATATATGAAATGTATGTATATCTATATTTTAAATTATAGAATCGTTTAACGTGATTTAATAATTTGGCATTTAATATCATTTTACAAATGCAATTAAAAATAAAATAATTATTTCAATACTAAACAATAAAAATGTTTATATTCTTCCTACGTTTCTTCGTAATAATCAATGTTTCGAAACTGTGTATTTCTACATGTCTATGTTCTATATTTGAGATATAGGAAACTCGCCCTCCAACTGTCATTCCTGTCACATATGCGGTGCGTATTCAAAATTTGAGAGAAAGAAGAAGGCGTTCGCATAGCTATGTTTACGGAAGGGGAAGACACGTGCATACCCGCCATTGTAGGGTGATACGAGAGCGAAGGGGTAGTAAACAAGCGATATAGCCAACGTCGGTATCCAATATTGAGATTGCTGTCTTTTGGAATATGCTAATACGATAATACATACAAATGTCCTCATAAACTATAGAATTTTCATAAAGAACATGCAAATGTTCTGATATCGAGTGCCTTCCACGCTTCAGTTAGGGTAACTCATCCACGAAAGAGATTGATACTTCGCTTTGCGAACGGGCGAAACCGCCTAGCTTGATTCGCGAGGCATAAAAAAAATGACTAGAGCCGTGGTTTCGAATCTTTCCGAAAAAGACATAAATACTGACATCAATTTTAGAAAGATTAATACAAGTATCTTAGCGTAAACAATTAAAAATTGGATAAGATGTCGATACTTAAGAAAATGAGAAGATGCTGATTCAAAAAACAATTTTCTTTCTTACGTACGTAAAAATAAAAAGTTAATTAAATTAATTTAATTGTTGTAACAACTAACTTAAATCTTACATATTAAAGACGAGATGATAATATCGTAACAATTGATTAATGTAAAAATGTAAGGAATGGATAAATTTCCGCGTGGTTGTAGCAATGAGTGACAGGGTACCGGTATGCGTGGAATATCGATAGCCTCTCGAGACGTTTGGACCTTATTAAGGGAACGAATGGCCCGGTCAGGACGCGAAAAAAAGTTCCATCCTCGATATAGTATAAAGCGAAAAAAATCCTTCCGTAATAGAATTACTCGGCCCGGAACGGTCGTAAACGTATTCCCAAGGCCGATAGCCATTTTTCTCGGTCAAGGGGCGAATTGGCTAAACCGCACGCGTTTACCCGAAGACAGATAGTAGAAAACAACAACGCGCGCTCCCTACTGCCCCAATCCTCCGTCTCGTATCCGGTCCGTTTCTTTTACAGCCGCTGATCACGACCGGACAGATATAAATAATTTTCTCTCAGTACTATATATAGATTTGATAGTACGTCGAATACATGTATATAAAATTATATTAAAAAAACATTCTTATATATTGAAGTTGGTATATGATGTATCTGTATAATATGTCATTGTATAAAAATATATATAAGTGTAAAAGTGGATTGAAGTTTCATTTAAATTCCTTCATTTTGATAAAAACAACAAATAAATGGATAAAATAACAAAGCACGCGATCGCGTATTCTTGGGGCTCTTACAAATTATTGATATTCATACGTTCTATCAATTTGTCTATTTTTTTAAATCCAATTATTTCAAAGTTATATCTGTAATTAATGAGTAGATATCTATTCACTTTATAAGAACCAACAGAGAGTCATAAAACAAGAGGCGAATATTATCTGTATATGAAAGACGACCACCTTTTTGTTTCTTCCTAGCCGCTTCTCTCCCACGCGAAAGTCGTTCAAGCGCGATTTCAATATTCGTTCTGTTGGAGATATCTGTCGCCGTTCGCGGCAAAAGAGACACCGTCCAACTCCATCTCGCAATGGGCGAGGACGATATATCCTCGAAGATTGTTTTCTCTCGTCAGGTAGCCACATACGTCACGCGAAATCCCTGGAGGAGGCCTAGACGGGTACCAGGAATATACCGGATATAGATCACAACTCGCGAAGCGCCGGGCGGAGTCCCACGGCGAAACGCGGCGAATCAACTTCCGTCATTGCTCGCCATCCCGAACCTAATGCCCGGCATTTCTCTTCGGCCTCCCGAACTCCCGCAGCCGGCCATATATACGTACTATGAATGTGAGCAATATGCGAATAGAGGTATATAGCTAGAAAACTCTATGCTCTACTCACTCTTAATGTATTATATATTGAAATAAGTTACACGTTTGATAATTGGATCAAGAATTGTATGTCTCAAACGAAATTCATATCTCGTAAAATAAGAAATTTGCACAAGTTAAATCTTATTTAAAAAAATATATATTTGATATATACCACTTCAAGTGTTCAATGCTTATTATGTTTTAGGTATTATTACGTATATACTAAATGAAATCAACTATTCATTTCAACGTTATGCTCCTCAATATTTATGAGAGAGTCAACATCGAACTCATCCGCACAGATAAATTAGGTCGCTTTTTAGCAATTTGCGCTAAAAGTCCGACGTCCGATGTGCGATTGAATGCAGATCCTCAAAATTTAATCGAGAATAAATCGAATCATGGCAAATTGACCTTAATCGTGTCTCTTTAAAGCCTACATTCGCACTTCGTCATATCCGTTCGTGCCGAATAGCACGCGGCATTACTCTCTCTCTCTTTCTCTTTCACGGCCAGAGGTGTTACGCGGCGAACGCCGGCAGAATTGAAGTGCCGCTTTCCGGGGCAAATGGTACGTAGGATAATTTATCGGAGTATCGGGAAACGACAGAGAGCGGATCCATATTCCAATTAAAGCTCATCCTCCCGGAACGTTGCGCTGGATATTACTTCTCCGACTGCCACCACCATCCAACCCCCACCGTCTCTTCCACATCCCTTCTCTCGTGCTTCTCGCTCTCTCTTTCTCTCTGTTCCTCTTTCGCGATTTTCCCCGTCCCCGTCTCACGATTTTTCGCTCTTTCTCCCACGCTCTTAATTTCCCGCTCGCTCCGCAATTATCTCTTTTTCTCTCTGCGTTTTCGCTATCCCTCTCGCTTCCCAGTTCGCACCCTCTCGTCATCTCTCTTTAGCAGAAACGCTCTCGTCCTCGTTTCACCGCCACCCCCCTCGCGCACCCTCGTTACTCTCCTTTTTTGCGCGTTTTGCTTTCCAGTCCATTTCGCGTTGTAAACTCGAACTTTATGGCTGCGAGAGGTGGATGCGCCGGGAGTTCATATACGCGGTCGCATCGCGCGTTCCCGAAAGCTGCATGGATGGTTCCAGGACTGGTAGATTATTGGTGTCAAAAGCCGATCAAATCAAATAAATTTTATCTCTCTATTCGCAGGATTTTAACAACTCCACTTAATGTATTCAATAATTATCACCTGTTGATTACGACATTAAATTTCAAACATACGCAGAACTGAATAATATTTTATCGGTGGATTATGATCTCTATCGAAAAATCTTTATACGATAACACATTAATAATAATTTTAATTCCAGCTTTCGAAAAATATATTAAAAATAATAAAATATATTAAAATAATTATAGAGTAACCTACATAAACATTTCTTACATTAACTTGGTATCATAATGTTAATTGCGTATTTCAACAATCATTTTTACTTGTCAATATTTTATATCATAGAATAACATAATTATCGTTAGAATAACTGATCAATGATGAATTGCCTAATTACTAGAAACGTAATAACACATCCGTTTATCATTTAAGCTAGAACGAAATAGCGCGGTCCGAATAATGACCTCTGAAAATAATAGCGTCGAAGGCATTCGCTTATTCGGCGGCAGAGGAAAATGAGTTTCCCTCTCGAGAAGCGGCCAAACTCGTGCGTCTTGCCGAAGTCCCGCTAATGGTGTCGTTATTTTAAAATACCACGATCGTATTTCCCCGCGGCGCCCGAACAAGAATATGTCGCGGCGAATCGAACTTAATCTACGCGGAGGGCGTTTCAGCCTCCTTCTCCGCAGAATCCTGCCTGTCCCGTCGCTTTTTCCCGTCTACGTGATCCTTCCCGAGGCGATCCCTCGTACCTAAATCATGTAAGGATTACAACGGCGGCTGAGATAAAGGGGGTGGAAGGACGGAGGGCGGGCGATCTACGCGCGGCCAACTCGCATTTTGGAAACATTTAAATTCTTATACGCGAATAAATAGCAAGAATTTCACGCGCAATAAAATATAGATTTCCTACGGGCTCCCGGCGGCGGTGGCGGCAGCGGCGACAACGCTGGCGGCCGCTCCCGAGGGTGGAAGGATGCGGTCATAAAATCATTGATATGAAAATATAGCCCTTTCATCCTCGCACCCCCTCGCGTGCTCTCTTCCTCCGCGGCGACGGAATCGTCCAGCCGAGCGAGTCGGAGCATCGTCGCCTGGAGGGTGCGACGGAGGGCGAGAGAGAGAGATTGGAAGGTCGAGCCGTAAGTTAAAAAGGGAGAAGAGAATAGAATACCTTTTGTTTCGGTGGACAGTTCCGATCCTAAATCGCCGTTTCACCCTATCTCTGCGTTCTCCCCCCTCCCTCCTCCTCCTCCTCTAGGCCCACCAAATGTCTCTTCTTCGTTGTTTCACCCTTCTTCGTCGTTACCTTCTCCTAATGCTTCTAAACCGCAGCACTCGAGTAAAGTTAATATCAAAAACACTTTTGGAAGATTCTGAATTTAGAGAGCAAAAGATTTCATCTAATGTATTCATTCATTGAATTATCTTTCGCAGCAGTTCAAATAAGTGGAAAAAGATTTCCTAAAAAACGACAGAAGTTGATTTTTAAGGTGACTAACATCGATGATGATGGTAATTAAGATTAACTTTTTCTAAGTTTTTACGTTAAAATTAACATAATCGCACAATGTAACTTTATCTCCTTTCCGGAAATTACAGCATTTTCAGCTGTATTGTTCTCAAAGAAATATCAAGCAGTACTCAAGAAGCAATTTTGCAAAGACTTTGGAAATTCTAGGTCTCATCGGGAACGCGAAACGAGGTACCTTCTTCCCCTCTCTCTCTCTCTCTATCTCTCTTATTCTCGCACGAGCATGCCGTCGCCGATGTCTAATCCAATAATTTAATTTCAGGATCCCGGCTAAAGGGGATTTGAAGTATTAGCCAACGGAATTTGTGTATCTTTGATTAGTATTCCGTTCGGGACAGCGCTCGGCCTCGCCCGATCGCGGTTACATGCGAATCCTAAATCAACTGCGCCGTGCGGGATGTCTTCGGCTCCTACCGCGGCCGAAACAACCGGGGGATCAGAGTTGCGCGAGGCTGGTTGGGATTTCAATCCGCGCTATATCCCGAGAAGAAACAACGCGCCGAGGGTCCAGGAGAGATGGCGGACATTGGTCAGACGATGGATTTTGCGTTCAGGCAGAGGGCCACTTCGTGTAGCTAATTGGGTATCAACGGTGACCGTCTACCGCGATGGAAGACGTGATTCGTTGTTTATGAACGCCAGAATCTCCACAAAACAATATTTAAATCGGAATTCTAGTAACGTTATATTATTAGGCGATTATCTCGATATTCCTTGACGCTTCTCTCCACTTTTAGTGTATTAAATATTTTTAGTAAAGTCAAATCCCAAATAACTTCCTTTAAAAAGCACTGAAAGGAAGATTCAAAATAAACGATAAATTCAAATACTTATTTTCATGCCTTCTAAATTCCGTTCACCAAAATATTATATCCGATTACTTAGTTATTTATTAATAATTTTAGAAAAATGTTCCTTGTAAAACGATCTCGTCGTAAAATTTGCACTGCTCATTCTTACGCCACGTCAAACGCTTCGCACTGGATCGAGGTCGAATTAAGAGAGAACCGCACGGTTTCTCCGTCAGTCTCTCACGGTTCGCCCACCCGTGCTACCGGCTGGCGGGAATTATATCGGTGAGTCGGGTTCCTTGTATAAATCATACATATTCAGGCGCCGACAACATTTCCTCGAGTAGCTACCAGTGATCCGTCTAATTTATAGTTTAACTTATCTAAATGCGCGCAGCGCCTGGCGCGGGCTAAAGGGAGGTCGAGTGACTGGATGGCGGCGGTCGGATGGCTCGGTTGCCGTCGGTGTGCCTCAACGAACCGACGACGACAGAACGTTCAACCCTTCGGCTGTTTAGCATTCCATCTTCGATTGCCGACAACTCGCTGCTGCGGTTCCCATGGGGAGACACTGTGGGAATTCCACGACCCACGAATTTTTACGAGCGACGCGCGAAAACGGAAAACCGCGCGACATGAAAACTTGGGTGAATTAGCGCCAATATTGAGTTTACGCCAGGAACTTCTATCTTGAAAAGAGCTACAATTGACATGGAATTTATTTCTCGCTACTGCATTATATTAATATTTATAAAGATAAAAAATAGAGACAAGAAATATACGAGCGTTATTAATATACCGAATTATAAATCCAATTCCTTTTAGTGTTCCTAATATTTAATTTAAATTTAAATTTAAGCGATTCCTGTGCAGAAATTATACGGCAAGAAGATATTTTTACGATGTCGAGTTAGAAAAAAAAAACTCTGGAGAAATTATAGCGAAAATAATATTATCAACATTTTTCTATTTTTCGAAGAACGTTTCCGAGCGCCATAAATCCATTCGCGTATAGACCTCACGTGAGTGCGAGGTATTCCTTATTCGATATACTTCGTCAGGTAACACTCCATATATCTTTGTACTCGCATCGACGAGGTGAGGCTGCCGGCACGTTAGAGGCGGCCGCGTGGATATACGTAAAACCAGTGGCCTGTTTTACAAGGAACGGGAATGACGAATCGTTCCGTGCGCTTCGTAGGGATCGGGCCGCGCTTCATCCCTTGATATATCGATGCAAAACGGCGAGCGATTCCCACGGAGGATACCGCGAGCCAATCTTTCGGAAACCAGCCCCAAATCCAAAGGAGCGTGATATTTATAGGGCGGATTTAAAGTATAAAGTCGCGGGGGCGGGATGCAGGGGTACGCTAGGGCGCGGGCTTGTTCCTATTTTCTAAGAGACCGCGACCGTTACGCCCCTGAATTCCAATCGTGTACGAAGAATGAATGTGGATCGCAATACAAGAACTCACCGCGAAAACATTCTCGATGCAAATGGCACGGAAGTAATTCGAACATAAGGTATCTACGATTATTTCACAATCTCTCCTATATATATTCTCTCTACAAAATTTATGTTTTAAACATTCATCAAGAGTTCAGCTCTAAATTTCTTGTTAAATCTTTCTTAGTAAATCATAAAAATATTTCTTATATATACATATATGAGAAAAAGAAAGACACCTAAAAATTGAAATAATAAAAAATAAATTTTTATATTGCATAGGCATCATTGTTCAATTTCAAGAATTGTTTCCCACTGCAACAAAGCAAATATGGTAATTATCTTAATAATCTTTCTCTCGCAAAATCTCTTTTTTTTTCTTCAACCAGAGACTATACTTGTTCTCGCTTGTTTTCGCGTTACGTCTCAATCAACACTTCTGAAATCGTCGTTCCTTTTACAGCTCCGCACGAGTACGCAGAGGGGTTGGAATTCGAGAGACAAAGAGGGACTGTGAGGAAGCACGAGTATAGTGTGATATAGGTAATCGCAGAGGGCAACGATAAAAGCAAAGTTTAAATAAATCGTACGTGAGCGGGCTGAAGATCGTGGTTTCCCCATTCCGCCCGAATCGAAGCCGCGTTTCTCGCGAGGAACGCGTCGTTTCTCGAATTAGGAGCGAACTTTGTAGCCGGAGGGAAGGAAAACGACACGACACGTTAGCCTTCTCTCGCGAAAATGCAATTTATTCTTTTGCCACCCCGGTTGGCGAGCTCGTTCGAAGTATCGCGATGATACAAACTTTTTAAATTACACCACGTAACGACCGAGGTTACCTCGGCACGATTCTGAGGCGAATGTCGATGACGGGGAGAGCAAGCGGAGAGCGGCACAGTTAGCCTCGCAACAATCCACGTACGAAGTTGGAACGCTTCCAGATTATATCGATAGCTTCACGTCGAAAATTCACGCCGTGATTGCGTGTATTGCAAAAGTAGAACATCATTCAGCCATATTCTTTCGGCGATAAAAATAATTTAAATTGCAAAAATGTAAATTTAATGAAAGCAAGCTATTTCGCGATAAGCTATTAATTATCACAATATTTACATTTATTCATTAATTAAAACTTAATTATCTAATAATATAATTTTATTTTAATAAAACTATCAGGGAAAAGTTAAGCGTTGGTCGTCTACTTGCAAAATAAATGTTTCTTAAATAATCACACTCTTGTATCATTCAATGAAATAAAAACTTTCTTATCACAGATATTAGTTCTCCCACCTACGTTTCTAAATTCCGTTCCACAACCGAGATACGAGAAACTCGTCGATACATCAGGACTTTTCCCCGCATAAAGTGTGAAACAGCAACGAGAGGAGTGGTGGGGAAGCTAGGTCGAAAAGGGGTGAAAATCCCATTACAAACTATCCTCGTCTCGGCTCGCACACCGCACAGGTCGACGTCACCTCCTTCCGCTGAATCCTCCGGCACGAGGAGGATCTTTGCATGAATATGTAAATCCTTATTTTCGGATCGAGTGCGCTCGAAACCAAAAACCAACCTGGAGAACCGAGCGACGCATCGGCGCTCCGTTTTACGTGGCGGAATTGATTTATTAGCCGACTCGACTTATCCGAGGGGTGATTCGGTATCGCGCGCCCCTTGTTACGAAAAAAAAAAATATCTTGAGAAGGTGCACTGGCCGAGTTACTCATCAACTAGTGCCCCATATCTCAAAGAGAATGCGCAAATCCAATTTAATTTATTATATCATTAAATTAAAATATTCTACAAAACGAAGAAAATTGCTCTTAACAGTCACACATTATTTATACGGTAATATTATATAGGTGATAAATTTTTTTTTAAGTTATTATGATGTAGTGTGATTCTGGTCGCAAAAGAAATTGAATTATTCGCGTGTAAGCTCGCATAACGCAGCTTTTATTCAATCGCCAATATCGCCGATAATGCATCACGTGAAGCCCTCCGGCTGCGAGCGCTCTGGGTAGGGTATTATCGTTTAGTTGAAAGGGTTGCTGAACGGGTAATCGACTATAGATCAAACCTGTATTGTTAAAAATCATATTACGGTTAATGCAGTTCCACGCTGTTTTATGGTCATCACCATACCATTCTGAGTGCAGTTAAATTTAGCCGTATTGCAGCTGTACTATGGAGACGTAATAAACAATTAACACATTCGGTTTAATTCTCATTATATCATGAATATAATTTAACAATTAAATTATTAAGAAATATTGAGATAAAATGTTGTAATTTCATTTTTCAAAAGTATAACTCTGTTCTTGCCTAATTAGTCAATTCAATTTCGTTAAATATATGTCCTCTTTTAAATAAATCTATCATGAATAAATATAATAAAAACATCGCAACACATAACACAAACGTAATCACAGTTGGCAATTTTTTAATTTACAGTACTTTATAGCAGTAGAAATGTATTTTCCAAAATCTCCCATATCACATGATATATCCATTACAGTTTACCACGATGCACAACTACCCCATACCTCACAAATCTCCGCATGCATCGTAAGGCAAAAAAAAATAAAGACGGGCGCAAAGACTGGACATCGACTCTACCCGAATTTTACGCCCGTAACCGAGGGTCGGTCGATGAAGGACGCCTGCGGGTGTCTCGTCCTCGAAAGTTTTAATACCACTCGGGGAGTGAGGGTTGGCAGACAACATCGAAGCAAAAGCAAGAGACTGTGCGCGGGCAAGAGGTATCGGGAGGAAAAGAGAAGGGGCGAGACGGGGACGAAAGTGTAAGAGAGAAAGGGCTAGAGAGAAAGGGAATATTTCGGATGATTGGTATTGTCGGAGATGCGCGAGATGCGGAGTGCCGTGGGGTGGAATCGGCTGTATTCAAATGGGGTGGCCATTAGAGTTATGTTAGAATATATTGATTATTGGGGGGATCAAAGAGTAGGGGACGATGGGATGACGCCACTGCTGAACAGCAGGGAGGAAGACGAAGGGTCGAAACAACTGGTCCTACCCTGCCACCCAGTCTCCTCACTTTCGACCCCCTTTCATCCCCACCTGTTCCCTTCGCCTGCGCGCGAGCCACCTCGAATATCCGTCAACCTCTTCAACTGATTTTCGCTGTTTCACCTGTCCTGTCATGTCGTATGTCCTCGTTATAGAGTCGTGGATAGTCATCAATAAATGATATAATGTGACAGCACTACGTCTGTATATTTCAATATAAAGAAATATATAGTAACGAGCCACGAGTTAACAAGATGCAAATGCAAGATTATTTTTATGAAAGAAGGTAAAAGATAATAAATTAAATTTTCAGACAGCAACGAAAATGGAATTTTTCGAAATATAATTGCAGACAATTTCTTGGCTGTATTAAATTTTTGTTAAACAAGTTTATTAAAATTGATTAAAAATAATCGGACTTTTTAATAAAAATTATAAAATAATCTCGGATTGAATATTATGCGATAATGTTTTATACATAGTCAGACAAATACCGATGCTTTCAAAGTATAATCATCAACATCAAATGGAAATCGCGTGAGCGGGAGCATCGATCCCGAAAGCTACCTAACGATACACGCGGTTCAAAGATTCGCGAAAAGAACGAGCCGAAGGGTGGCGAGAGCCGCGAGGTGGAAAACCCGAGGAAATATTCGCGCGAGCGAATGCGGCGGCGGGAATTATCGGGCATTAGTCGATGGCTGCTTTTGGCGCGCGCTGGAGGATCAAGAGTGTATAAGGGGTGATGCGTGGAGTGGTGAGCGAGCGAGCGAGCGAGCGCGCGCGGCGAAGGGATAAAAGGGAGCGGAGAAGTACAATCGATGAAAGGGTTGGACGTCAAACCCCTTCGTGTCGCGATCTTCTCCACCCTCGGTCGGACCGTCGCCGCCGCTGCCGCTGCCGCCGCCACCGCTGCCG
>VBVR01002289.1:0-23696 GCA_011638315.1 Tetramorium parvispinum
CAACTATAAGTGCATAATTATTATTACCAATATTATAGTAATAACTACTATAAAAATGATATTCCTGACTATAATTTTTTTACTATGCAATTATAGTCGCAAATATCATATACTTTTCTCTCAGTGTAGTATTATATAGTTTATAGAAAAAGACACAAAGAGTGCAACGACGGTCCTAAACGCCGAAAAAATGTCATGTTGACGATTAATTGAAATTCTCTGAAACGAGAAATAAATAAATAAATAAATAAATAAATGAAATATGTGTCTCCTTGCCTATTATGTAATTGTAAAATATATCTTGTTCATTCCTCTTTCTTTTCTGGATATTAATTTTTCACTTATTAAATTATTTGTCATGAGTCCTTTTTGCAAATTTTGTATCAATTTAACGTGAGAAAAATTCAATTTTTACATTTGTTGTTATCGATTATTACTTCACACTGAATACCTTCGATAAGTCATCGGTGAACCATCCTTCCGTGTAGCCCTTTAGCGCATCTCCTTCAGGCGACACGACGAAATCCCATAATCCATCGAGCGACGTTACCTGTAAAAAGAATAAAGAAATTAAAAATATTCCTCTTTATTCATATTCACTTTCATTATAAAAGTTTTCTAATGTAGAAATATATAAAATTACCGCAGTGTACAATTACTTTCGTACAAATCACGTATATTTATATAATAAATTTCTTATTGAAATGAAGAAGATTTAGAATTATTTTTACGAAGCGAAATAAAAAATAAATGTCGCGGATTGCTTTCCTGAACACTTTTTAATAGAACATTTTTTAATTCGATAAAAGTGTGAAAAGTGTGAAAAGTGTGAGCCGGTTATCTCGGCTATCCAGGTTCCAGTGGCATTAAAAGACCAACAAGATGTGTCGTCACGTCTTGTAAGCTTTACCTCTCGAGATTCACTTTCTCTGGGATATAGCAAACCAGGAAGCGGAGTCGGAAATGCCTCCTCGTAAGGCAACGGCGGCGCCTCGATTTTGATCGTCGTGTCAGAGAACTCCAGCGGCGACTCCGGACCAGACTCGCCGGCCACCGCGCTGCCGATTAACAAGAAGATCAAGTGCCACATCCCTCTGCGACCTTCCTAAACAAACGACGTGGCATCCGCAATTCATAATCAAGATTAATTAAGACTCCTGTTTGAAACGATCCGCCGATCCGAAGGAGATTTATGCAAAAAAGAAATCTTAGAAAGTGAAAAGAAAAATGTCATCTTTTTATCTCGACAAACGTGTCACATTTTTTAAGCACAGAGAGTAGTTTCGTAAAATTAAAACAATATATGTATAATTAAAAATGCGATAACATTCGACTGTTCGATTCTTAATATTGCCGCATCACGGCATTATTTTCTATATTTTCTATAAACTAGCAGTTGCGAATATTCGTATATAAAGTCGCGAGTCTGTGATGGACAAAAGTCCAGAAGACTATTTTATTTACAACTTTTATTTAATACAAGGAATAATTTGAGCTTATCATTTAACCTTACGCGCCATGTCACACGCTAAAGCTGTCAATTATCTCGCTCGAATCGTTGCCTATATTTCTCTATAACGGATAGCTGTAATCCCCTTTCTTCCCAGCGACGAGTCATTGTAATAGTTGTGTAAATATCACGCGATTCCTTCCGAAAATACCTTGAGAAACGTGCTGTCGAGCGTTAGCATTCCGGTGACATCCGGTATGTAAGTACGTTACAATACTAAAGGCCATCGCACACAAAATTGCATAGTCATTGGTCTAGCGGTCTTGTGCTATGCTTATGCAGCCTATGCAATTTTGTGTGCGATAGCCTATAGAGACTTTACACCACTACAACAGCACACACGTGCACTTACAACTTACGTTTACGAATCCAGTCGAGACCAGTCGTGACCGCTGACCACAGTCGACTGCTATCTCGCACGAACTTCTTCGATAAAGCATCAACAAAATCATGTATCTAATTAGAAATTCGTGACACGTACAACTTTTACACCCTCGCGCATCGTTTGCGATAATACTTATCTCTCTGATACAAACGAAATCCTCAAAGCGGAAAATCCACTCTTCTATCGCGTAAACATGGTAATGTTTTATTTGTTAGAATGTTATCATCGCGAATCGTGTGCAGATAAAGACGCTCGATCTATGATTATGTGATTATGCGATTATGCGATTATGCGATTATAGAGAGAAATTAACACAAAATTGTTTGTAACGTTAAGAAAATAATATGATTCTATTTTCAGATACGGACTTCTATGCATTGCAGTTGAAACGTGCACATTTAATTTACAATCACTATATATATATATATATATATATATATGTATTTTTATTAGTTCTTGGAATAAATTATTTATACATGTCATTTACATGTGATAAAACTATACGTGTATGTTAAATTAATCGAGCATGTTGACTTTATTCTTTCATTACATTTTTCTTCTACTGTTTAAGACTTATAAGCATGTTAAAACGTGTTTAAAAACAATACGAATAATTTGTCTAATAATTATTCCTTCACTCAAGTCTGTTTCGTCGTAAAGTTGCGCGTGCGCGCGCGCGAGTCTTATCCTGCTTATCTTTTTTCTCTTTTAATTTTATTCGACACCCACAAAGAGAGGAAGACCGGTCTTCTGGTATCCGTCCTTTTGTACGAAGAGATTCTAAGGAAGGCTCTTCGAAACGCAACAATAATTCTACGACTAAAAGTATTACGACTAAAAGAATTGCTGTGTTGTCTGTTGTTTTAATTTCCTCGAAAAACAAATCCTTGCGAATATTTTATAATTTGTTATTAAGAAGTTACGTATCGTAAAAATTAAATTAAAAAATTATTCTTAGCTATTAAAAGTTAGAGCACAAAGAAATTTAAATATTCTTGCAGTTTCTATTAAAAAAGCTAGATTTCTTATTATAATAAATTTCTAGATACGAATAATTTTATAATATTAATTAAACTTGTACAGGGTGTCACACCCTGTTATTCAAAAATATCGAAATGAAGAAAAAACTGTAACAATCTTCTTTGACAAATTTTCTTTGTTAACAAAACATTGATTTTAAATTTCGTAAAAATTTTTAAGTATATTATACATATCGCGTAAATAATTCTTCAAAGTGATGTAAAAATTTGGTCTTTATGCCAGTGATCAGTTTAGCATGACCTTTCGACGAAAGCTGACTGTCGGGCAATGAGCCCCGGTCGCACCCCACACACATACATGCACACAAACACATTCTGCGGAGTCTCGTTCGCAGCAATATCGGCTTCCTGGCACGGTGCCCTCCTACGAGAGCAGACTTCCCTTCCCAAAGCATCAAATCGTTTCCTCGTGTCGAGCGTATACAGAGATACCATAGCATTGGTGTCCTTAATTCCTCGAATAGCCACTATTGTTCAGGACTGAACTTAACACTCGGTGCGAATATATCTGACCATTGCAATTTCGTTCGCCTAGTCGTTACCTGATTTTGAAAATCTATCTCTCTACACGAAAAAAAAAAATTATCTTGGAGAAATTATTAACGAATTATATATTAATTAAAGAACGCTACAAAAGTATCAGACGAATTAAAATTAACAATTACTGGCGATTAATGTTATTGTATAGCTCTGATAAGGAAGTTGGAAAATTTCTGTCGCAACATTTTCTAGTAATACAAAATGTCATAGAAATGGATAAAATGAATACTATATATTATATATTTAAACTCTAAATGCATACATTTAGATGCAGATACGAATAGAAAACCACTGCTGATTGTTTCAATTGTCTATTGACGTTGGCTATCGATAAAGTTTCTAACGGTGACCTCGTTTGTTCGCGATTTCTCTTGATTTGCGCGAGCATAGATAATTCGTAGACCCAATTTCGAGTACGACGATACGTGATTCGCGAAAGCCGGTGGGGCTTTAAAATAGATGATCCTGCAGGCACTCTCCCGTACATGCATTTTCGTAACACCCGCGGCGTGGTTTGAATTTATTAACACCGATATATTCATATCGAGCGTAGCGAAGTGTAAGAGACGCGATTACGAGAGATGATAATGGCGCGGCGCGGCGTAATGATATAACGATGCTAATATTCTATCGTTATAGAATAGACCACATTACATCTCGTGCGGTTCTCTTACAATTAGAATTTTCTAGAAATATCGTAAAATATTTATTTTATTAGTTTTATTTTCTTATATTTCGTAAAAATATAAAAAATATGTTCAGACGATTACAGATACAGCGTTCTAATCGACAGAGCACCGATCGATTTTCCGTGTTTGAGGCAGGCAGGATATATTGCATTGGACAGCATCTGGAAAATGAAGCATTGTCCGGTCGCCGGAATCATGGATTTTCGGTCGAAATTTCAAAACGGCGCGGCGGTGCCGACAAATCGTTGCGAATTTATTGTTTTTCCAGCGTCAGGGAGTCAGTGCGAAATTTTTCAATTGTAAAAGTGCGACACCGACAAACATAAATCTGCAGTCCCCGATTAATTTATTCGTACAATCGTGTATTGTTATTTTTAAAAAGGTGTCAACATTTAAATTACAATTTGATATTGATAAAATTTATCTTTGAGTGTTTCTATATTGCCATATATTTTGAAGCGCATCGCTTGATAATCAAGAGATATGATATGATCGTGATGGAAAAATTTGATGATATCTATTCATGTTTTGCTTCAGTCGAGCGAGTATTATATTTTGTTAATTATTACAGATTACGCGTTATCTGTAGAGATAATTGCAATTATTTCGAAAGTAAGGTGCGAATCTCTTTTTTTTGCTTTTCTTATATAAGATGTATAATAAGAAACGCTACTTTTAATAATTCAATTTTTTATTAATAGGAACCTCATATTATCAGTCAGTTTCATTTATCTCGCAATTATAAATCGCATGTTATAGAACAGCAAACCTTGCAGCGATCGCCGCGCTCTATCGCGAGTCTGGTCACAGTGTCCGAAGATAAGTTGCCGAAAAGTGAAGTGGCTCCTGCCATTTTCATCGATATCCAAGAAATTTTAATTATGTATTTCAGATATATGGGGGAAAAAAATTCTTCCTTCGCCAACGCCTTCCTTTTCGTTTTCCTTTCTTCTTATCTTCCTAAATCGCACGATCCCTCACTCTTTCTTCTTCTTCTCCATATAATAGTCCACTTTGCCTCTTTGTTTATTTTCTTTATCTTTCTCTCTACACTAACAATTTTCTTTTACATTCGCTCGATTTACTCTGGCACTCACAATCAGTTTTGCATATCATGAAAATCTTTCTCGCACCAGTTAATTCCGAGCGACACGCTTCCTTTGCTTCACATTTACATTTATTCTAACTAATTGTATTGTTCTCACGACACCGGCCTAATATCTCCAGCACAATGTAACATTAATTTAGTTAATAGTATATAAATTGGAGTTATATATATATATAGAGAGAGAGAGAGAGAGAAAGAAGGAGACACGTGTCACATTAACTCGAAATCATTCACCACACGTACTCTGTGCGGCATTCGCCATCGATCATCGATTACGCGGCAATGTTTTTCTCTCTGTCTGGATCATTGTGCTGGTGGATCGGCATCGGATGTTTAAATCCACGCGTTAACCCGGAGACTGGACACCGTCGATGTGCAACACTCGAGCCTGAGCCTCGGGCTCGTCGAGCGTGACTACTCCACTCCGCTCTCGGCGATCGAGAGCGAAGCGGAGCTAGCGGAAAACGCCCGCCCGATCCCGCAGGAAGCCGATCCGAAAATCTCGCGCTTCTCTCCTCTCACTTCATCGTGCTCTCCGCTTGTCAGCATCGCGTTGATGAGCAAATTCCAAGACTGTTGTTAGATAAGATTACGGAGGAAAACGTGAAATGCTGCTCTAAAAGTATGTGGTGACGTATGAAGTAAGTATACGAATTTAAGAGAGAAAAAAAAATTACAAACAGAAATCTACAAAGAGAATATATTATTAAAAATACTAAGATGGCGACAATTAAATACCCTATTTTGTTCCGAATATGTTTTTGTTAAAGTATAAACGATCACTTTTATTTATTGGAATTTTTTTACTATAATATTTTAGTATTATTTAACGTGCCTCAATATACATGGCAAATCTTTCAATGAAATCTCATTTTAAATGAAATCTTTGGTGCCTGCAGTACATTATACGTGTAATTATTGCTATCGCGATTTCTCGCATGTTTTCAAATTTTAATTCATGGTTTTATTGTTCGCTAATTATTCCTATTTGTCTTTACAAAACCACTGTCAGAATGAGGAAATAAAAACGAATAAAATGAGTCAGTATGCCATGACTCAACGATTAATTAGGTTATCATTCATCTTTCGCATTACTCAAAGAAAATCACTAACTATAATCAAGAGAAAAATCTCATCTAATTACGTCAAAAACTTAACAGTTCAGAAATAAATGATTGAACAATTAAACTATTTAATTAGGACAAAAGGTATATATATATATTTAATTAATTTAGAAAATAATGATAATAAAAATGTTAATAAATACTATCCTTTTGTGATGTAACGTTGATCGCAGCGATTTTCGCATGTGATTAAGCGTATTCAGTTTCGTTTCTCAAAGGAGCTAGGAATACCTATCCGTCTTGAAGGACTATCGATGGACGATCTTTGCGATTACGGAAGGAAGGTGGAAGGAAGGAAACGGCGAGTGCTCGCGGGTTAACGACCATCCGATAAGGCGCTGGGGAGTTCGACGGTCGATGGCATTATGCATCGTAGCGCAATGTAGGTTCGTGCACCTGTGTGCGCATCTCTTTCATAGAATGCATAGAATAAAAAGGCAAATAAAAGACAAAACTCAAAGTGTAATTTACAACGCCTTAATCGCCTCTCATAATTCTGCCTCGATTTATCATCAGTTTGGCAAGAGGTCGATCTAGATAAATTCCAATCTGTCAGATTTTTAATCGGACGTAGTACGCACGTCAGAATGGAATTAATTATATATAATTACAACACAGTTGGATCGCTGCGCGATGAAAGTAACGCTAAAACTTATTTCTAGATTTCTAGATTTTTAAAATATTAAAAAATAATAAATTAAAAATATTAATATGTCATTATAACTTACTAACTAACATTATAGTGTCGTATTAAGAGAATTAAATAAATATTATCAAAATAATTAAATAAATTCAATAATCTTTTGACATTGATTGTAAGTAGTTTTTATACAAAATGACATGCTAACAAGTTTATGTAATTGAATCTATATAGTTTTAGGCAAATTTTATAATATAGAATCAGAAAGCTTGAAATGATAATCAATTTGATAAAAGTGATTAAGCGATTTATCACAAAAAGATCTGTTTTTAAAAATTTCATACCATATTAAATGACTCTTAAATATCGTATGATAAATTGTATAAATTGTATAATCACGTTATCGCGCTATGAAGTAGGTATTATTTATAATTATAAAAATATTTAATATATATTATGGCTAGCATTTCTCTATTCTATATCTCAATTCAGTATTTGAAAAACTTATTTAATTCTCTATCTAATTTATAGATACTCTAGTGATTTTAATTAACAAGATTTATAATTAACAAGAAGGAAAAGTGGGAATACTATGAGAATCATTAACGTTCGGTGTGTAACATAAATACCCTACACGAGTTAAAAAATAATCTTAAATTCTTCAACGAGTGTAAGATGATGTTGAAAAATTGATTGTACATTCATCTATATTAGTTACTATAAAATAACCGAAATTTCAATCGCGTGTCTCGCAATTGAATTGATTATATCGAAACTTGTCGCCGATAAATAGGAGATTTCCTTTATCGACGGGTTTGCGTTGAAATTGTCCGAGTGAGCGAGCAGCTTGGCCGACCTCAGCCAGCCGGCCAAGCTGCGCGAACAAGCAATTCCTTGACTTGACTCGATGTATGCCAATAACGTGAGTACGTTTGTAATGAAGCAGCTCTTGCGACACGTGCCATTCTTGTGCATTGTCCGTTGGCGTTCTCAAGTCAACTCGAGAGCCAACTCAACGCTGCAACCGTCGACAACCGGCCGTACGGTCGATTAATTTCCGCAAGAGGAACGATCTCGATCTGTCTGCGAGTTGACAAGCGCGACGAAAGTAGTTTGACTTACGATTCGCCGCGAGAGCCGCCGCCCGTCATCTATCAAGCGCAGCTGAGCTTTGAAAAGACTCAATGTATTATTTGAATGGCATGATAGGGCGACGCGACACGAAGCTCCCTCTTTGCAGTCCAACTAAAACAAGCGCGTAGTGATAACTATCCGTCGGTAACGCTAATAATAATTTGCTTACCAAAAAACACCTCCTAAATTCATGGAAATATAATTGTTGTGAAATATAAATGTAAGAAAAAAACATTGTAATGTCTGTACGCGACAATGATATAAGTCGTCTCTCTGGCCATCTCCGCCATCTTCGCCGTCGCGTTCGCGTTTCGCGCCAAATCGTCGCGGTGTAGCCAAGTAATGCTGATACAATCAATCGGTCACCGTTTTGATTTTCCTCCTCACAGCCGATCGCAGGAAGAGTCGGTCGTTGCTGCGATGCGGTAATACGGAGAGACTAAGAGTCCCGCCGCCCGCCGCCCGATGAAAAGGACTACGTTGTGGACAGCGCGTCGAGATCGTGCTCGATGGGATGACGGACGATGATGCAGCGAGATCAGTAAGAAAAACTTTTTCCAGACAAAACATTGTGAATTGAAGGCAAGATTTAATAAGAATATTCAATATTAGTCATTTTTATGAACTTTTATCATTTTATCGAATTTTTATTTCTAGTAGTTTCTTTTCTGACAAATTTAAAAACAACATAATAATTTCAGGTTATATTTAAATAAATATTTAAATAAATAAATTTAATTTTAATTGATTATTGAAAATGACGTTTTATCTACCTAATTATATATGTATAAGTAGATTTTATTCAAACAAAATTTCAACTTGAAGCTGTTTGAAAGAAATTATTAGCATTCTTATTGAAAATTTACAAGATCGTCTTATTAAAAAGGAATAAAACGTTTACGAAAAATCATAATTCATCAAGTCACATATACCGTTCATTAAATTAATAACAGTTAAAAGTTTATTTTATATTATTTCCTGATAATGATCGGGATAATATCGAATCAGAATAATCAAAATAATAATTTTAAATAATGAGTAGAGTTTTTGAAAGCTCTGAAAAAACAATATAGTATATTTAATATATGTATTTATATATAATTCATATAAAATTGAATTCTATTTATATATATATCATATGTATATATCTCATTCCCGAGAAACAGATTGTATTTCGATAATTTCGCC
This sequence comes from Tetramorium parvispinum, assembly GCA_011638315.1. Classification (NCBI taxonomy): domain Eukaryota; kingdom Metazoa; phylum Arthropoda; class Insecta; order Hymenoptera; family Formicidae; genus Tetramorium; species Tetramorium parvispinum. The sequence continues at coordinate 9,359 of VBVR01002289.1, forward strand.
TCGTAAATCCAATAACGTTCTCCGCCATTGTTATGATATACGTTAATGTATCGTACATATTAACATATGTATCGTTAATCATATATAACACGCCGTACCTATCGTAAAATATTGATGCTACGCAAATATTATATTTCACATTTGCAGATTTAACAATTGTATTCGTCGTTTCGTTGTAAGCTCATCAGGATGAAAGTATCATTTACAATCTGTTTCTCTATTTATTAGGCAACTTATTGTGTATGTACGTGTTAATTTATTTAATTTGATTGTGTTTTCCATGATGTTTGCATTTTTAACTAAGAAAATGGATCATTTTTTCTGATCCATATAACATAATTAGTTGAAGCATCCTAGAATATATATTCGTCAATTTTCCGTCACCGTTAAACCAGTCGTGTGACTGGTCTCGTTAATTGGCAAAAAGGCGCTTGACCCTTGGCAGGAGTTCACCACCCTTCGGAACAATCAGTGACTTCCGGCGTGTCGCGCCTGTCTGCCTGTGAATCATTTTGATACTTCTGTATCAATGTTTTTATCCGTTTGCTTTATTTAATATGCTCATCAGGCGATGCTTTTTTTCTACCGCGTTATTCGTCATTGTTCACTAAGGCAGTCACTGGTCGCCTGTGTGACCTATTCACAATCTCCTCCTTTCTTCTTTTTATCTCATCGAATGACATTTTAATATTCAGTTTAATGATCCAGCTGTCTCTCTCTCTCTCTCTCTCTCTCTCTCTCTCTCACTTTGAATTTCTATCTAAATAGAGAAACGTACTGTATATAAGTCAAATATGTAATATAATTACAATTTACTTCACAAAGTTAAAATTTGCCGAGAAATTAAATCATTTTTCTTTTTAGAAGAAAAAAGTTATTAATGTATTAATTAAATATATTTATTTAATATGGTTGTAAGATAAACTTTGATAAAACATAAAATTAAACAATTAATTAAGATTATTTAATAACTTTAAGAAAATTTACATTAAGTTTCTTTTCAATTGAGAATAATATATTGTTTAATATAAATTCTTATTAAATTAATTGTGAAATTAATAATACCGTTTCCTTTTAGAAAAATTTATAATATTTTAAAATAAATTAAAATTTAAGAACTTAAAATAAATATGATTATATAAAAATAAATTGATTAAAAATAATTTAGTATCACTCAATTAACTTTGTGAACGGTGAAGCCTTTTTGTTTCTATTCTATATTATACTCTATTAGAATAGAGAAAGATAGATAAAAGGGTTAAATTTAGGTTTCACTATTCGCGAGAGTCAGTGTCGTGCCCCACCGCGGAGGGGGCCTCCTCTTCCGGCGCAGCACCCACACGTCTTCGGCAGGATGAATTCGTCGCGGGGTTTATCTCGCAACGCGTACTTTTATCTCGCGGGAAGCTGATAAAAGTCTGGCTGGTCGTTGGCCCACACTGTATGCCCGTTACTTTAACCGGCCATTCATCACGCGCTGTTGTACGTTGCTGATCATCGACGGCTTTAAAAGCCCGTCGATGATACCGCGAGCCTTTTGGCTTCGACGCGCTTTATATACATTATGTATATTAATTGGCCGCGAACACCAGCCACCAGGACGCGATTATCAAACAGCTACGACGACTTGGCAACTTGGCGTAACTCGTTTTCTGAATGGTTCGTCCGACCTTATCTAGGCTTACGTTGAATTTCGTTCATTTTACGTAAGTCTCATCCTCGGATAATAGCTTCATTCAGGAAATAAATTTAAGTATCAATATTATGGCTAGATACAATCTATAATTGAATCAACACTATGGTTAAATATAAGTATGTCCAAGATATTCTGATTAATTAATTAGTTTTATCAAGATCACGTCAGTCATAGAATTTAGTTGTCATTTAATTAATTCGTGATTACGTTAATTACGTGACTTGATTATGGTATGTGAAAGGGTAGTACGTTTGTGAATAATTTAAAAATATATTGAAAGCTTTTAAATTAATAAACATCTATTAAAATAATATTCGTAATAATATAATGAAAGCCAATATAATAAATTAATATTTAGCAAAATCAGATTATGATTGCATTAATAATTACAACATAAATTACTATTATTTGTGGTACATCATTTTTGAGTTCTCTAATCAAGCGGATTTTAAAATCAGTAAGAGAAAATATTACCGTATTTCTAAAATGTAAACACATGTAATAAATTATATCTATATTCATATGCGCGGCATTTATCATGCAATTAAGGAACATAAAAATAAAATAATAGATTTTATCTTTTACAATTTTTGCATGAAAGACAGGTTTTTTTTTTCCCGATGAGCAAGAAATGAAATAAAAAGAGAAACCTAAGAAAGAATTCTTCAATATTTTAAATGTAATTGCGCTATACACATACGTAGATATCCAGTCTATACATTTCCTCTACGATATGCAAGTCGCTCTCCTATCGACCGTGCTCTAATTAACACGCGATGTAGAATTAATTTCGCCTTGTTGCTGTATCGATCGCGAATAGGAAGAGGGAGGGCAGGGAAAAGGACAAGATGTCCTGTGAGTATCGTTAAGGAAGAGCCAGGTGCGTTCGACAGCCGTTCGTTCGCAGTCGCTCACGTACGACTCCCAAAGTTCATATGTGTACTTATATACATGTATAGATCAGAATTACGGAAAATGTCACGTAGATATTAAGTTTATCCTCGTTTTTCGAACGCACGCGCTACGTGTTTTCGCATTTTCATTTATTTACATCGGAATTACTTTTTTCCGCGGACGAATTTTTTCTCATCATCTTCAACAATATATTTTTCATGCTATAATGCATCATTGTGTTACTCACCGCGAATATGACGAACGCATTAATTTTTCTTTTCTTTTGGTCGAAAAGATAATCTACCTATTAAATGTAGAGTATTTGGCATAAAAACTGAAAATTTAAGAACTTGAAATTAGATAATGAAAAATGCAAGAAATATGAATAGTATAGAAATTAGAAATTAAAGAATGAAAAAATATTAGATACACGTAAGAATAAAGAAAGAGATATAACAATATAAAAATTATAAAAGGTAATCAATGTGTAAAAATAATAAAAGTATTTTAAAGAGAAATTCGCATAGTTAGTAGAGAAAATTTGAAAATTGTTGTTTGTCACAATCTGTTGAAGTACGTAGTTTGTAACACCATTAAAAATAAGTATTACAAATTAAAGACAATCGAAGTATCGTTTTATTTACACAAGTTATATATTCATTAAAAAATATATTTTAATCTCTAATAATCATTAGTGTTTATTTATGTTACTGAAAGAAAGAAGAAGAAATGAAAAGTTGGAATGAAAAGAATGGAAGAGAAGCAGAGAGCTTATTTCAAGAGAACATACCTAACGGAAGACGGAAGAATAGCTCGAATAGAAAGCCGTATTTTCAAGCACTTTCGTTTGCATTTGCATTTTTTTTGTCTACGCCAGACTTATCTTTTTCCACACGTGCGAGCTAATGAATTTTCCGGACGACGTCATGCCGCGCGCGATCCCTCGCTTGGGCGACGCGACGAATAATAGCTTGGACTCACACGGAGAGTACATAATTCCCCATTTGCATTTCCAGGGTCGTCCGTTTTAATAGAATCGATCCTAGGTAGTCCCGGGAGAGAACGTTGTTTATCTTGTCAATTCAACAAATCGCTTTTACCATTTTCGAGCGCGCGCCGTGTGACACTGGCACATGAACACGCGTGCTACTCGAATACTCGTTCGCCAACCGCGTTTACGAACCCTGGACCCTCCATTCCGGGAACGAATGAGTATGAGTGGGTGGAAAGAGAGTGCGGTAAGAGATGAGACGGGGAGCGTAGATATGTGCCTCCGGAACTTTTCAACTTTCTTTTCAAAAGTTCTTATATAATTTATTATAATTCGATGTTTCTTAGTAATACTTGTAATAGCATTACTAATAATTTGCAATTTACTTTTTGAGACAAGCATCCGCGAAATGTTAACGATTTATATCTTATGAAAATATTATGATTTATCATTTATCATTAAAATGAGAGAAAAATCTTAGTAATTAAAGAGAATAAAATTTAAGGGTAAATGGTAAAAACAACGAAAACGGACTTATGTGTGATAGAATGTATTTGGAGTGATAAGAAATTAAGTAAGTCAAGTAATATTAAGAGAAGGATGAAATCTCAAAGGGTAATCAATGTTGAAGCACGAGATCGGGAGATAAAAGCGACGAATAAGCCCGCTTCATTACACTGCTCCTCGAATTCCAATATTTCTTCCGTCTCTCCTCGTTTCCCTTTAAATTACATAGGAGAATCCTAAAATCTCCCCGAGTCGAACAAAATTACTTTCGCGGCGACTGGAATACGGAAACTTCGAACTTATGTAAGTCATACGTTCCCTTTGGCGTGAATGCCTTTGCCTGCTGAAGAAAGATACGACTTGAGAGGGAAGGGCAAAAATTCTTGGACAAACGCCAAGATATACGCGAGATTTCTACATTCGCATCTTTTTATTTGAATTCAATTAGTTTTAATGGCATTAATATTCAACTTATCGTTTATGAAATTAGAATATCGATATTTTCTGGAGATACGAAAAAACATTCAATTTTGCAGCGTGGATGGACTCCCTTTTTTTTTTTAATAATATTTTTGTATAATTTTGTATAATTGGCAATTTCACAGGATGCCTTCTAAATTAATCGCTTTTCATTTTGATTTTTATTTGAATTCCTCTCGATGAATTTAATATCGCTTTCTAACTATTTAATTTTTTGTATTAAATATTTGGGCAATTTCCAAGTTCAGTTAATTGAACTTTCGTTACAAAGATATTTAGATTTATATTATCCATGTAATTTTTTCAATCTTCTTTATGAGACATTGTGCATATAAATTACGCTATATAACTTTGGTCTTCTGAGACCTGACATACTTTTTAGGCGACATTGGATAGAAATGTGGTTTTTAAAATTTCATGTCTTCATTATTTCTATTGAATATGTTTAGTAGATTTTGTAATCACTTGCATGCTTTTAGTCTAATTAATTCATTTGTTTAAATTGTTATCTCATTTTCTAAAAGTTTATAATAAACTACAAGTGATGTTGAACCAATAGAACGCAACTACATTTTCCCATCGCTGTAAACATATAAAATTAATCTCAATTAATTGAACCAATCTGCAAGTAAATTAATTTTTTGTTTATATTGTGTATGTATTGCATAACAATAAACATGAAAATAATGGATAATAAATCTGATAACAGTAATAAATATAGAGTAAATAAATATAAATTAATGTTAAATAATTAAATGTAATCTACAATAACAACAATAATGAAGGATTAGTCATGCAAATAAGTAAATAATAATTCGACAGAATTTTGTGAAATTATACATATTGCGGATGGAGTGATTTAAAATAAATGAAGCAAAATACGCTAAAAATTATCAAATTTTAAAAATATATAATTGATATTCGTTTATATAAACTGCAAATATAAAAATTTATTGAATCTTGAAGAATTTGCAGATTTGCAGCACACTTGACAAAGAGAATTCTTTACTCACAGTAATCGCGAGGAAACTTATCGATTTGCACATGTCGCAATCATATATTTAGCCCTAAGATAGAAACAAAGAGAAAGGAAGACTAATTGTGAAAGAGAAAGAAAGAGAGATGAAAGGGGAAGGGAATGTGAATACTATTTTGCTTCTTTCAGGAAAAGGATTCTCTCTCTCTCTCTCTCTCTCTCTCTCTTTTCTTTCTTTCTCCCGATCGCGAGTGGGACGAGGACGGATTCTTGTAGAGCGAGGGAGAGAGGGTAATGGGAGAGGTGGAGGTTATACCACAGAGTGTGGGCCCTCGAAGGAGACGGGCGTCAGTCGCGCGGCACGCGGCGCGCTGTTCGCATGTGGGTGTTTCTCTCTTCGAAAGAGGTGCACAAGTGCGTATTCGCGATCCTCCTGGGATTAACGCGATTGATCTCGCCGCCGGGAGCAGGAAATGACGTCGTCGTCGGCGGCGGCGGCGGCGCGGAGATGATAGCGCAAACCGCACCGATTGCAGCATTGTACGTTCTCGAGCTTTGTCCGAAACAGTTAGTCTCTGGTGCAATTGTAACGTTATCTTACCGCTACTTATCCGCGAATGTGCAGGATAGTCATTTTGATTTCAATATGTGGCAATTATCGTGACGATTAATTCAACAATGAAGAGACAATTATTGAACGTAACATCTCGGTTGTCAAAAACTTATCCTTCTTTAATTTGAATATAATAAATTAATTTTTCCACGTGTTTTTATTAATTGCAGAACGTGAAATAATAAAATATAAATACAATTTTCAAATTCTTGCATTGCACTTTAATTATTATAAATTATATATTGGTACATTGATAAAAGGAATTTTTGAATTTTAACAGTAAGTTAGAAATTTTTATTAAAGAGTTAAATAGGGATAATTTTTGACGGGAAATAACGTTTGCCTTTGCATCGAGATTAATATGAATAGGAATGATGATTATGAGAAATAAAGAAATTGTGTGCATGTGTCTAAATGCGTGGAAGAAGAGAAGGGAACGGAAACGAGGGTGGATATATACTGGATTTTTTGTGTACAACGGCGATGTGCGTGCGAACGGAAGCGCACGAATTTGGGATCGAACTTTTTCGCAGTGGACGGAGGACATGTTGCGAATTGTGCCGCGTCACGTTTTAAAATTGCCGGCCAAAACTAGAGTTTAGCTTCCTCCAAATGAAAACAGTTTGTCGATGACAAGAATTTAGCTTATATCAATATTCCCAAAAAATAAATAACGCAATTTCCAAACGCGAAATAAAATTTCTTTTTTAGAATCTCGCGAACGCGCAACGAATGGAAATTTATAAAAAAGAATTAATCTATAAAATCTAAAATCTAAAAATATGTATGGAAATCTAAGCCTAATATTTTGGAAATTATATTAATTCTAAAGACAATAAGAAATATACATTTTAATGTAGAGGAATTGATAATTATTAAAAATTAAAAATTAAAAAATTAAAATGAAAAATCCGGTCAATTGAATTCCAGAAACCTAAAAGACAGTTATGAAATCTCATTTAGTAATTAATTTTAAATTTGTATAATTACTCCGCTTTTAATAGAATTCCGATCCTAAACGTGATTTTAAAGCTTCTTAGCATGATTAATTAAGGACTCGCGAAGAACGAATGTAAACTCAATTACCGCGAAATTATTTAAAGTTAGTTTTATAAAACTAGCCAGTAAATACTTAGTTATGAAAACACAAGCTGTAAATAATTGAATAAATTATATTTATGCGTGGTAAGTGTCGAAAGACACTTATCGTAAACACTTAATTCAAATTCATCTTTTAACAATGAAGTTATAATAGACGTTGTAATAGCAACGGTATTTTCCGGATATAACCTTGATAGCGAGTGCAAAAAACGAGTCACTGGTGGTACCGATTTAGATGCGATTAGCATACGAAATGAATTATTTGCACTAGTCTGCGCTCCGGGAAACCCCCTGAGTACTAGCCAGGTTGATTCATGCCGCAAGGTGTGCGCGATATTTCACGGTCTAGGTTCAAGAAACGAGTACAACTTTAATGCAGGCAGATAGATGGCCAGGTTAGGAGAGCTTGCGATCTATAATATAGCATTGCCCTGCAGTGCTTCATGTACGTTTTCTCTAAAGCATGTTTTATCTCTTACTTTATTCTTAAATAATTAAAATTAATTTCTGCCACATACGCCGTAATGAAGAGAGTCTAATGATTGTAAATGTTTGCAATTGTGAATATCTTGCATCATACATGTTTACAATTTATTTGGAATAAAACATTAAGAGAAATGATAAATAAAATTAACCAAATCTTAAGTAAGTCTCTGATTGTTGCAAGATAAAAAGTATAAGAAATGAACTTTTCAGATAAAATTGTTTAAATTATCTGACTAGAATAAGAAAAATAAAATGAGATAACAGTTGCTCAAAGATTGAACAAATTTTTGTTTCCTAAATTCTTGAGGTCGTTTCGAAATATGATTGTAAGCGGCATTGTAAACTGTCGGATGCGAGGATAAGAGAGAAGAGAAGACCTTTACTTACGAGTCAGAAAATATCCGCGCGAGTAGGCAGTAGCGGCATCATGGCCGATTTTCTTTCTCTTTTTCTCTCTCTCTCTCGTTTCGTTTTTCTTTTTTATTTTTTTGCCGAAAGGGATTCCGGAACACACGGTCTTGCGTGCATGCACAGATTTTCGTCTGGATACAATTTCGTTTACAAATAATGAAACTCGCTCGATTAACATTAGCTAAATCATCTATCTTACAATATTTTTTAGAAATTATTTTGCTTATTGACTATTAAACGCGCGCGCTTCACGAAATTTACGATTGTGATGCGAGAAAACAATTCAGTATTTTATAAATAACAGTTAATCGATTCGGAATTTATTGAGAGATTAACTTTTTAAATGGTTGCTTTTTCTGTTGTTATTTCGTGCAATATGTCAGATCTTTATTCAAATTCAATATCTATCTAGATTGACAATTCCTTCCGTATTGAGGAATATATTCGCGAACATTTGGAGACATTCCTTTTACCAATGCAGGAAACTAACAAAATCAATGTTTATCGATAATATTGTTACATAGCATCATATGTATATCACAATCGTCGCGCAATTGCACTTCGTATCATGACATTGCTGTTTTTTGTATTCGTGTATTTCTGCAGTTGTACGCAGTTCGTAGTTAAATAAAATTCACATTCGCTGCTCCCACGTAGAGAACGTGATACGGAGGATGTTTCATGCTAAATACCGCCATTTCCTCTCAATTAATCGCGCGCTTGTTTCTCCCAATCCACTTCAACGTGAGTCGTATCTTTGGAATACAATCTTCATTAATATGTTTCTTGTCCTTTGATAGTATGATAAAACTGATTTTATGATAAAACATGATTCTTAAAACTATGAAAAACTCTCAATTGTTAGTTTTAATTTAATTGTTATATCGTTGGGTTTAATTTAAATTATTAAAGAAATTGAGAACACTTTATTGAAATTAATTCGTAATATATAATTTTTTTTATTTAATAATTTTTATTTTTAAAAAAATTCTATTTAGATATTTTTGTCAAGTAAAGTAATATATTTTCCTTTTTGTGTGTAAAGTCTGAAATTGTTTAAAATCGTTTCAAGTGATTTGTACATTTCATTATCAAAGTCGGAGTATACCTAGACGATCGAAAAAGACTACTTACATAAATAAAAATATTGCTTCGGTGCATCTTATCAGGGTCTTCGACCGAGTCTCTCTCTCTTCTTGTCCCTGGAGTCTTTTATCTATTATGTTTACCGTGGAAAGAAAGAAAGACTCGCGTCAATGCCCTGATAGGGAGATTGTGCAATCCACTCAATTACGTTCCACCTGCCTTTGAGGCCTTTGGAAAATTCATTTGACAGAAATTATTTTCAAAATTGATCTGGAGTATGTTCATCGTTTTCCGAGTTCTTACAGATCGCGAAAGTATCTTTCACGATTTAGCTCAAGATTGATCGTTCAGAACTCGTTTGTCTTATCGGACATCGAGTTGCGAAGAAAAATCGTTACTTATGGAGACATAAGATGAAATCGGCGAGCATGTGACGTAGTACAGGGAAGCAGGCAGACAAGCAGGCAGTCATACGGTGAAGAATGCCGGTGATTATCGAGACACGATGATGAAACGAGGTCAGCCAGCTCGCGTTGGCACGTTCCCCGGCGATAACGATCCTCTCGTTCTTTCGGCCCCGCGTGTGATCTTCTTCCGGTTTCCGGTCGCCATTCCGATCGGCTTTTCTTTATCTCATGTCCTCGTTCTCGGCATTTTTCCAGCCATCGGCCGCCGACCGATGGACCGATGGCTCTGTTTTGTCGCTCGATATGGCCGCCTTTGCGCTTTTTTTCGCGTCCTTCATAAGATAACCTGTGTGTTGTGAACCTTCACGCTTTAACACGTTAACGGTCTGTTTATTACATGAATTATCATGCGAATGAGAAACACGCATTATATTCAACGAATTCAACGATCGATATAATCCCATCTAATTTAACATATGTAATATACGCATAATTATCTATTTAACGCATTTCCGTAATTATCTAATTTAATAAAATAATCTTCACACATTATATTTTACATATGTAGAATTTTAATTTGAAATTGAATTCCAAATTGAAGAATAACTTGGATGAATAAGTGAATTAATCAGTTTAAGGTGCGAGATTACTTTTTCTTTAATTGCTAATGAGTGAGTAAAATGAAATGTGTAAGGCTGTATCGCTAATATTTCTTCGTCGAGCGATGTCAGGAGCGCGGGTATAGCTCTATCTTATAATATTCCTAATTGGAGAGATCGCGAAAACGACGACAAAAACCAAAACTTATTCACGGCATCAGGCAGTTCGAAGTCGAAAACAATTGTAATGATAACCGCGACCAAGAGAAAGCCTGTTTCAATGAATAGAAACAGTCTTGCCCAAACGACCAAACTAATTATCAACGTGACTTGTAATAATTAATGAAATAAAGACTAATATCTCGTATATCGGTCGGCGAGTCATACTTAATATTTTCACTTCTTCGATCATCTCTTGTCTACCCTCTACAAATGAACCGATCGAAATTGTCATTAGATGTACGCGCAACTTTATGAAACGAGTATATAAGATATAATTATATGTTTTCCTGATTGTTTTGTTATCTATTTCCGAACGTTTTTTACTTTATTCTTTCACAAACTTATTTAGCTTATTCTCGGATACACAGCGTAAACATTTCAAACTTTCATCAATCTCAGAAACATAAGCGCGTATTTTCAAGGTATAGAATAGAAAAAAAATCCTTTCCATACGCGAATTGTGAATTATGCTTTCTTCAAATCATAAATTTAAGATTCTTTGATGAATTTGGAATTGGTCAAGAAAAATTTCAGCAGAGTCTACTTTTTCTTATAATTTCCCTGCATTTGATATAAAAAAAAGTAAGGAATTTCTTTTTAAAAATATAATTATATCGAATTTTAACCTTAATTTGAAAACGAATTTTTTTATACCTACATTTTATGTTCAAGTTTACGAAATATCTTGCAGCATTATATGTATTATACGATTTTACGACATCGATTATATAGCTTTCATGCATGCGTCTGATTCATAAAAATCTATGACATTCTTTTTTGAACGACTCCCTTGGCTGAAATTCAACTTGATCCTCTTTCCCTCCCGTCTCTTCTAATGTTTCTCAAAGGTGACGAGAAAGCTGGGCTCTTCGGGACCATTAAGTCCGGCAATCGTTTATCTGCTGAATACAAAAGAGCGCACTGTTTCGCGCGCGAATCGTCGAACGGTTCTTCTAGAACTGTACTCGGAACCAAAGGGTCCGATGAAGTTTGCATATTTTTTGTCTCCACATCCCCCAGACAGTTTCTGTCGAGGATGAATCTCACGTCGTACCCGACAACCTTCTCTTCTTATTCTCTTTTCATCGCATAACAATGATACTGTCTCTTCAGTACTTTGTGTATTTAATAGTTGGTTCATTTCTTAATCAAATCCGATCTTATTAACACAATAAAATTTTAATTTGAAATTTTATTATCAAGCTATTTAACTGATTGTGAGTAAATTTACAAGTAAATTAATAGGATTTTAGGCACTTTATAGATTATTTATTTTGTAAATTAAATAAGATTTGATTTATTAATTAAAGTAACGTATAAGATTGTAAACTTAATATTGAGAAGAATAAATTTTCATTGCAAGTATGTTAGTAATAGTGATTAATTTCTTTTTAACGAATTGTACCTGTCATGTTAGGTTGGCGGATGGACGCGCCAGCCGCTGGAAAGCCCGAATCCGGAGGAAAGTACGAAGAAGCCGGTAATCACTGCCGTTGTCGTCATCGCCGCGGGCGGCGCAGGAAGACTATCGAGTTGACGAAAATCGGCCGATTCGCGAGGAGGAAAAGAGAAAGGAAGAAGCGAAGTAAACAGCGAGCAGCGAGCAGCGACGCGAGGCCGTAGTAGTTAATCACCGTCATCGCGACCGCAGTCAAGACGTACGAAGAGGAAGAGAAAGAAGTGGGGAAAAAAGGAAGCAGGAGGAGCACGTCGTCGGTGGGAGAAACAATCGTACAGTGAGGGGAAAAAAGTCTTGGTTCGTCCACTGGAAACGTAGACAACGTCCGGTCACGCGAGCGTCCTCATCGTCACGTCAATATACAATCGACATTCTAATCGCGAAACTTATTCATTCATCGATGGACACTGCCACGCGAATGATCGCTCGAAAAAATCGATTGCGACGCGACGCTTCGCTGTCGTGAATTATTTCGCGAGTATTTTCAACAGATAGATTGCGCAGCGTGGTGCTAATTTTTTAAATATACTTGGAACCTCGAGAGTATTCTTGAACAAGTACGAAATTTATATTTTAGATAATTCGTGCTTTGTGCTTTGGAAGATTTCGAAAAGACCAAGACTGATATGATTGAAAAATTTTGATGAGATTTATACTTGGGCTATTCCTAAACAGTTTCTTTGAATCGTTCGGTGGAATCTTCAATTGGATTAGCTCACATTTGCTCGCGAGTATCCCAAAAAAATCCGATTGGTCAGCGGAATCAGCTCTACTACGCGCGTCTCAATTACCTCGAGGAGATTTAACATCACCGGTGGAGTTTTTTTATCTTCATACGAATATTCTACAAATATTTCGAAGGGATTTGAAGAACTGTGCCGATAGCCGATAGCGGTGTGTGATCTCGAGGGGAAATTCAACTTCGATACAGTGCGGTTTATCGTTGTTGAGTTTACGTGAAACTTTCCCGCGATCGCAGAGAACATCGATCTTTCGCGAGTGTTGCAAATCTCGTGTTGGTGATCTTCTTCGGGAAGCTGGACAGATGTGCACCGTTGTGAAGATGATACGCCACGTAGCTGTCGCCGCCTTTCTCACTGTGCTCGCCAGCGGAGCACCGGGATCTTCAATCATCTACGCGGACGACAGAGTGGTGAGTGTATATTTTATTATTATGCACGCATCGACCGAATTTATATAGGAATAAAACATATCTTTGCCGCCCGCGATGAAATATTCAGTCAAATCATTTTTTTCTTACACGAATTATAATATATTATTATAATTAATCGATTACTATTTGTAAAAAACCGTAGAAAATAAGCTTGTTCTTAAGCCTTTTGAGAATCTATATTTATAGGATAAAATGTCAGAAAATAATATTAAAAGAGAAAGAATAAAAAGATATAAATTTTTCTTTTAATTCACACTCCTTATGTGATAATTTTGATTATATTGTCTTTGAAAAGTATCTTTTTCTTGTTAATTTACTGAAAGAAATAATAATTTGAAATACATTGGACAGAATAAATGCATTGTAAAAAATTATTAATTACTGAACCATTAAAAAATTAATTTAACTTTTATTAAAGTGCATAATTTTTAACTCTGTTTTTCGTTTATTTTGAGCATAATGCATTTATCTATTTGTTAAAGGAGGTTCTTTGTTCATCAGCAGTATTAATTGTAATAACTGAATATTTTACAATCGCGGGAAATCCCGAGCTTTCGTGACTTTGAGTAGAATTACGAGTTGTGTGTTATACTTGTGGAAATTACGAGTCATAGAATAATTTTAATGGCGCTTGTGTGAGTAATTATTATCATTCACGAGAAATTAGATGGATCTTATTTTAGCCTATTACAAGCTCATATCTATTTACTATCAGCAGAAAAATATTGAATGTGCTTCATGGAATAATATATATAATTTTTTTAATTAAAATAAGGAGTTTAGGTTTTTCTCATAAATTCACTTATTATATTATGCTTTATCTAATTTTTCTCCTCACAATATTGGAAACGTGCCAATATTTTCCAAATACAATTTCGGATTTTTTAAATTCTGATAGTTAAATTTTTTTTATTCGCCTAGCTTTTCATAAATTGTATAATCGATTATCTGTGGCGCTTAACATATATACATACACATATAGTACGTTTTGTGATCGCGAGATGTAGGTCGAACTTACCTCTGTGAAGCTGGCAGAACCATTTCGGCAGAATCAAATCAAACCTATCAGAATATTTAGTACTCATTTTGTACTAATTTGTACCACCAAAAATAATTTTGTACCTCTTCTCATTTTGAAAAAAACCGTGGCACTGCTAGCTTCCTGTTAACCTGGAAAGCCCAAACTAAAAATAAATAAAAAATAAAAATAAAAACGGAAATGGAAAGGACTGAATT
>VBVR01002290.1:0-23695 GCA_011638315.1 Tetramorium parvispinum
GCAATTCTTCTTCTTTAGATAAATTGCTTCTAGCTTACGTATAGACAAGTTTAATAAATAGTTTTACAATTACTAAGAAAAAGTAACGATTAAAATAACGAATGAATCGTTATCGTTATTAGATAAATGTAACTACGTTACAAGTAACTCGTTACTTAACAACCCTACAAAAGACGACATTCTCTCGAGAGACCCGTCGAGAATTATGTATATAAACTTTCGAGAAATGATCGTTAAGATATAAATTTTGTCTTGTTTGATGTTTAGATATTGGGGAGAACCATTGGAATTTCTTTCTGAAAAATCAATAACGCTGATTGTTATTACTATGTGTGAAATGAAACTTCAACACGTAATATAATAATAATAATAATGATTATGTAGATTTCATCGATTTTTATTGAATTTCTATTGAATTAACTATTTTGTTTTCTTTAAACATATGCGCACCTTGTATTTTTATATTTATCTCACACGTAGTAGAGTAAGTGAAATGAAACTTCGAAGAAAATATATTAAATGTTCTAATAAGTGCGATGATGTCGTCAAGACTGACCAGTGATTTTAATATTTCTCTTTCGACAATACGTAAACACTTTGTAGGAAATAGAGCCTCTCCACGCACAGTCAGCAAAAAAGCATACAAGAGAATCCAACTCAGATCAAATTTGAAGCATTTTCTTTTGTATTTCTTTCTTTAAAATATAATTTATTGTAACTATGTTTGATACGCTGCCAATTAAACATTCACAAAAAAAAGAGACTATATGTTTATCAATCTTATAATAAAACATCCAACTAAACACACTTCTCATTCTACAACTCTTTCCGTTATGTCAATTTTTATTTTATAAAAATTTATAATTGTATTGTCAAAAATAAGACGATCCTGCCAGGATTCGAACCTGGAATCTTCTGATCCGTAGTCAGACGCGTTATCCGTTGCGCCACAGGACCGTGTTAAATGGTCTTTCACATAGCTTTATCAAATAGGAACACATAAATCTATGTATAAAAAAATAATTATAATTTTTGCATTGAGAAGTTTCAACCTTCGGAGAAGATTAGAGCTCATTAATTCTGATTAATTTAATCGGCGATTAATCCAAGCGGCAGAATTGCAAAATTTTGAATTATACAATTTATTGTTTCTATCTCATAATTTTTTCAATATAGTTAAACAACAAAAAATAATTCTCTTTTAACAAAATAAGATAGATATTATTTGAGAAGTTAAATTGATTAAACTAATCGGAGTTTAGTCAAAATCATCCCAATTCTTATTAAATTGATGTTTTGTTAACATGTTGGCATTTGCTAATATATTCTTCGAACATTTTTTCTTATAAGTATCATTAAAAATTGGAACTTAATCTATTAAATCTCTCTGTAACGAATATTCATTCACTATGAAGTATAATTAATGTCTTTGTATACATAGATAATCGTTATTTTATGTTTCTTTATACATTTTGTACATTGTACAAATCAATTAAGCAAAAATATAAATGCATAACGATAAACATATCGTTATGCATTTATATTTTTGCTTAATTGATCTGGGAATTTATTCTAGAGAGAGAGAGAGAGTATAATACATGTCATCAATTGTTATTTTCACTGTCAAATATCTTCGCTGTTTCAGATTTATTCGATCGCGGCAAATGTATCTGCAAACATGGATATTTGCGATAGCGCACTTAATTACTTATGCTCGTAAGTACCTTTCGCAATATTATGGAATTGCGTGTAACATTTGCGAAATTCACGGTATTATATTTTTGTTAGAATATACCGTCGCCAAAAGCGGGCTGTGCAACGGCTACAAGTCCGGCGAGGACGATCTTCAAACGTTCGACTTTATCAGCAAGCTGAAACTGGATCTGCTAGATACGCGTTACAACGACATGACGAAGGTCCGAGGCAGCAATCGCATGCAGACTGCATACCGGCTGGAGAAAGACACTGATGTCACCCTCCCGATGAAGTACTCAAATTAGCACGCCTAGAAACAGCGACTTCGCTATAGATCCCGATTAACTTGATTAATGTTCATTTTTATCAATATAGATTAACTTTAATCTCGATTTAACTTCATTTCATCTTTTTTATTCTTAAAAGATGAAAGGAAGAGAAAGATTAAAAATAGAGAAAAATAAAAAGTAAATTAAACCGATATAAAAATTAACTTTCATTGATAAAAATAGACATAATTCAACAGAGAGAAATTAATTGTTTAAAACAAAAGTTTTAATTATATAATTCGTTTCATCCAATCTACCCTCTTTCCGATGTATCAAATAATAAAAAATTTTGTTCCGTTAACGAAGATATGATAATTACCGATTGAATTAGTCAGAGTTAAAGCAAAATTATTTTAGTTGGACTCGAACTTTTTACAGAATTCAATGGCTTCAAAATAGTAGCTTCATCTATCTGAATAAAAAATTAAATGCAGCATTGAAAACTTTTTTTAATTTAATTTAGTTAATAATAATTTCAATATAGGCCAACATAAATTTGTCCGTGAAAAACATCGACTAACGAAAATGTCGATTTTTTTTCCACGTGAATTTTTTTTCCAGGAACATCGCACCCAACGGACTTTCAGAGGAATTCTCTTTGGTGTACACACTGAGAGCTAGAAAATCACCGAAGTATCCTTGGCACGTCATTAAGATCGTGGATGCGAAAGGCGACGCTCAGTTTCTCATCACGATGAATTCCAGGAAGCGAACGCTGGATTTTTCATCGATCGACCACGAGGGAAAATTACAGACGCTCTCTTTCGTGAACGATCGCGTGAGTGTCATGCGGCTACGTCCATCATCATTCTAAAACAGCTCGTTTCGCGAATTGTTGCGCGTGACCGTATTCCTAAAATAAATACTTGGCATTATTATCAAACAGGGCATAACGAATAACGAAGACAAAATTGTTGTGAAGAGTTATATGAATCAATAAATTGTCGATTATATTTTATCTTAAAAGATTATATGTGTGCGCCTCTTTTTGCTAAGACACTGTATCACTCAAGATGAGGCTCTCAAAGTCTAGCATGCGACGACAACACGATGAGGAATGCATCAATCGTAAATCTTGTCGAGTGGATCGTTTCTTAAAAGTATTGCCGAGACGAGAGAGAGAAAGAGAGAGAAAAAGAGTAATGATCGTTAATACGATTTGGCCGATCAATTATTATGCATGAGTTCGCCCCATCATTACGTAAGCTATCGCGTGAGATGCGTGCCGATCTGCGAAAGTAGACGCGCGAATTGTATCGTTATGCCAAAGCAGATATAACGGATGTAAGGCATGTCGGGTCGCTTTGTGCGCAAATGTCACTTCAAAGAGCCTCGACGTTAAAAATCCCGCTTGCGTGAGGGAAAAATGAGTCTCGTGCTATGCAATCGACGATACTCAATCGGCGATAAGAAAACGACGCGGAGTCACGATGCGGAGTCACGACGCGGAGTCCTTTGATCGATGAGGATTGCAGAAGTACTTAATGCGTTTTGAAACAGCATGGACTTAAGTGATAAGTACGAAACTTCGAGATCTCTCGCTAATGAATCCTACTTAGAAGTCATTTGTCTCTTTTCTACATCATTATCCTGTCTAAGGTGTATTAAGAAGACTTGATTAATCGCAGTTTGCATCATTGGATAATAACATTAAAAAACATGTACGACTTCTTATGAAATAGGTGTTCGACAGACGTTGGCACAAGGTAAATTTCGGGGTGTTCAAGGATAAGCTGGTTCTTAACGTTGACTGCAAATTCGCTGGCATGGAAGATCTAACACCACGTGGGCCGATTAAAGTCGACGGGAACATATCGATTGCCAAAATGAGCAATAGTAAGGTCACTGTACCGGTAAGATCCATTATAATATTCAATTTACATTTGAAACTTGATTCGCATTATTCATCTACATCTGATTCCTTTTGATCGAAAAATCTTTCGATCAAACGAATTTCGATTCTATTTATAAAAGTCAACTCGCACGTACGTACATCTGACATTCACAAATCGCGTCGTTATTATGTCACTGCGAAGAAATGTGTAGCGTCTAGAAATAAAGTTACGTGCTGGTCGTCACAATTAATCTGGCCCGTTACTAATTAACCACTGCCTCAGTCTCATTTCACAGCCTGAAATCGTCAGTAGGACGAGTTGAAATTAATATTAGACTCTTTGGCCCATATCCAGAAGGCATACACAACACGATGTTAGAATTCTAACGAATAGAAATATCGTTGTTAGTATGAAAGAAGAAAATATAAAAAGATATACATTTAATAAAACGTCAGATATAATACCCTAAGATTATAAATATATTATAAATATAATTTGAATTATCTTCAGATCGATGTGCAATGGATGGTTTTAAATTGCGATCCAACGAGACACAAGAGAGAAACGTGCGAGGAGCTACCGGTAAGATCCACATATTTCAGCAAGATTTAACAAATTCGCGAGATCTGATTAGTGTAATGTACGTGACCGTAGAAGACTGAAGCCGCTTCACTTCAAATGAACTCCAATTGCAACACGATTTGTCCGCAAGGATTCAATGGTACAAACGTAAGTCTCTTTCTTGTTTTATATTTGTTAAATATTTGCATATTAGATCATAAATAAACTAGTTTTTCACCATTAAAAGTGAAGTATTAATAAAATTTAGTTTCAGTGAATTATATAAATCATAATCACTGAAAACAAGTAAATTTAATATATTTTCTACTTGTTAGATATCATAAAAGTTAAAATTGCACGATTTTTTAATTTTCTTAATAATTTCTAAGATCATTGATAAAGAAAAAAATCATATCAGGGATTGCCTGGTCCTCCTGGGCTATCTGGAGCACCGGGACCAAATGGTGCGCCTGGGCTTCCAGGCCAACGTGGCCCGCCGGGAGAACAAGGAAGAACAGTACGTTTTCCTTATTAATATTCTTAAAATTATAGTAATATATAAAATATTTAAATAATATTTACATTTACAAAACATAGGCAGCATGTATGCAAGGAAAGAAATGTAAGAAATATATATTATCAGGGAGACCCAGGTAACACTGGTGCCAGAGGTTTTCCAGGGTTGCCAGGTTCCAAAGGATCAATCGGACCTGCGGGATCTCCGGGTATACCAGGATTACCAGGACAAAAGGGTGGAAGAGTAAGCGTTGCTCTTTTAAACTGAATATGATAACATGGTTAGAACATGTTTTTTTATAAAGAAAATAGTAAAAAAAATAATTTCTAATAGGGCGATATGGGATTCCCGGGTTTGAAAGGAGATCAGGGTCCTCGAGGATTTCCGGGCCCACCAGGAAATACGAGTAATTTTCCTTATCCCTTTGGATCGCCAGAATACAGGGGCGAGAAAGGAGCTAAAGGTGAACGGGGAGAAAATGGTGTTCAAGGGCAGTCGGGTGAAAAAGATATAATATGCTATTCTTCGAAAAAGGAACATCAGATAAACCACTCAATTATCAAGATAGATTAAATTCACTTGTGAAATGCCGAACATGCGTCCGACAATATAATTTGATCTCGTTAGAAATCGAGACGAGATGTATAATTGCGTTATTCTGCGTCGGCAATAGAACGAGAGAATATTACGAAACAGATGTCTGATTAATGCACTCATTCTCATCGTACTATCTAAATCAATTTATCTTCTACTCTCGATTATGCCAAGACAGTTGTCA
Source organism: Tetramorium parvispinum (assembly GCA_011638315.1). Lineage (NCBI taxonomy): Eukaryota > Metazoa > Arthropoda > Insecta > Hymenoptera > Formicidae > Tetramorium > Tetramorium parvispinum. Next base: position 5,716 of record VBVR01002290.1, read on the forward strand.
TCATTTATGTAATGTTTGTTTCCAGATTTTAATTACAAATAATTTGTAGTGGAAAATATTAATAACTTTTTAGGATATGAGTAATATATACATATGTTGAGCTTGAAAATTGTTCGATCGAAATTTATCATAAATTTATTGTAACGAGTTGAGACAGCAATCTATATCGATATTAACTTGCATTCAAATGTTCGAACTATATCTCGCATTTATGGTCTTTTTATTAACATTGTATACTATAAAAAGTCACGATTCAAATAGTGCTCTTAAATGATTCAAGCGACGCATGAAATTCCACGAATCGTTGACCCAGATGCGTTCATTCGCAGTCATTGTAAATCAATTTATCGCAATCTGTGGTAATGTATGCTCATTTATAAGTAATTCAAAATTATGCGCTTATAAGTATCTCAAGAGTCAAAGTTAATTGTGCAATAGAGAATAGAAGATTTTATTGTAAACAATTCAATTTTTCTTTATGTCTTTTGTAGTTATAAAACTTATTGATTTTGTACATTAGCAAAGAGTATTTATTAAATAATTAAGTAATTCACTCGAAAGGAAAAAAGAGGAGATAAAATTATTAAGAGAAACGTCATATAAAAATATATTAATTATATCACTATAAAATTTAATAATTTTAGGCGAACCTGGAGACAGAGGGTATCCGGGATTAGATGGATCTCGCGGTCGCGATGGCGCACCTGGTCTTCCTGGACCTCCTGGTCGCCCCGGACCTAAAGGCGATACTCTATTTATGAATTCCAGTATTCCAGGACCACAGGGCCCCCCTGGCATAACGGGATTTCCAGGACCATCAGGCTTACCAGGATTCCCAGGGCCTCCAGGGCCACCAGGTCAAACAGGTCCAAAAGGCGATATCGGAGAACGTGGTCGAGATGGTACCGAATCTATATTAAATAAAAATTCAAGTATTAATACACTGATGCTAATTCTTCTATCCCTGAGATAATTGAAATAGAGATTGAAATAGAGATAATTATTATTCTTGAAGGTACACCGGGATTGACGGATAATAATGTTATACCGGGACTACCTGGCCCCGAAGGTCCTATCGGTCCTCCAGGTGATGATGGTCTCCCAGGTGAAAAAGGAGAAATCGGATCAATAGGCCCTCCAGGATTACCTGGAGATCCAGGAAAGGCTGGATATCCAGGATTACCGGGACCGCAGGTATTTTATTATTTTTTTATACGTAATTATATTATTTTATTACTTTTTTGTGTGATATTTGTTGTTGCATGTAATAAGGGACCTCCAGGAGATCGTGGAGAATCGGGATTTCCAGGACCTCGAGGTTTAGATGGGCTCGTAGGAAAACCAGGACCGCCAGGACTCGATGGAAAACCAGGTCAGAAGGGTAACAAAGGACAAGATGGCGAACAAGGCCCTGTTGGACCTCGCGGATTACCGGGAAGTCCGGTAAGAAAATAAGCGAAATGGTTATTACAATATTGGATAATCAATTTTATAATTCGAATAATAAGTAACCTATATAATTCCAGAACGATAATAACTATTATATCAATTGATATATTTAGGGCTCAATAGGCTTACCAGGCTCAACAGGTATACCAGGCTTAGAAGGGAGACCCGGTCCACCCGGTTCACCTGGTCCTCCGGGACCGATAGGACCACCAGGGCCTTCAGGTTTTGACAATGTACCTCTTAACTTTCACACTAAGTTTACCACTCCCGAAGGACCTGTAGGTCCACCAGGTCCTCCAGGCATAGTAAGTATTTTTGGAGTAAAAGAAATCTTATAAAAGTATTATATAAGTAGATGAATCTTAAATTTTTAAATGAACAATTAGGCAGGTGAAAAAGGAGCTCCCGGAGAAAGAGGAGCAGAAGGTCAATTAGGACCGCCCGGAATACCCGGTAAAGATGGAGCACCTGGATTGCAAGGCTCCCCCGGGAACAGAGGCCCAACGGGATTACCCGGACTTCAAGGTCTCTCGGGCCGTAGTATAAGCGAGGCGGAAATTCGCGATATTTGTACTACTGTTCTGAGAGGTGATTTTCACTGCAAGCTGTTGCCGTTAACATTAAATTTAATTGAAATTTCATTAACATTCAACTAACCCTCCAATCGTCGATTCCTTTGATGAAAGTTTGGGGCGATAGCTGTATTAAGAAACTGTATTATTAAGAAAATACGTACATGCGATGTTGTCACACAGGAATATGTCGGAATTGTGATGTGATCTTTTCCTTGTTATTACGTATACACATATAGAACAAATGACCGAAATGGCAGCACTAATGCAAGGCCCGCCTGGTCCGCCTGGTCGAGGTCGTCCGGGCCGTCCTGGTTCACCTGGTCCCCAAGGTCGTCCAGGTATATCTTCGGAGTTAGAATCATCAATCCTCTACGCTTTTGTCTTGTTCTCGGCACGATGTTATTCTCGTTAGAGATCAGCTGCTGTTGTAGGTTTTCTTTATTAGTTTATAGAGGAATCTTGGACGTAGAACGGAACCTAACTCAAGAGAAGATTTTTGGCAAGCGACAACCGACCGTCGTTGTAGTAACACCGTCATTTAAACGCTTGAAGTATCATCGTCCTTTGTGTCCCTAGAGCTATAACATATGCGCGAATGGCGTGATTCATTATGATATATGTGACACTTAACAATATCGATGGTTCGATTCGGAATTAATGTCCCTTCATCGCGGTTACGCCCATAACGATAATGGTGTATTGGCATGTGTCGCAGAGAGACTGAAAGAACTAACAGAGGGTCTACGAGGGCTGCCCGGATTACCGGGACCGGCTCGACACGGCCGTCCCGGTCGAGCCGGAAAGCAGGGCATTCCAGGTACCTATCGCTCGGAACGAAGCAACTCTCTGAAACATCTGGAAATTGGCCTATTTGAACTAATGGACGCTTTTGTCGTGCGCATGCAGAAAATCAGATTAGCCGAATAATTTCATTATTTTCTCATCATCGACGTGACGCTTTTTTAATGCATTAAAGCGACTGTATCTTTTTTTTTAAGGCACCACATGCTCTACCATCATTGACAAATCTCTATCTTCGATTATATCTTCAATTTTTATATCTGTTTTTTATTTCTCGAGTATTCATCATAATGGGAATCTTGTCAAACTGTTAAAAAAAAACGGATAATACAAAATATTAATGCATGATGTATTCTTATTTTATAAATAAGTCTATCGCTGTTTGTATGTTATGATACTTCTTAGACATAATTCTGATTTTTAAACATTTAGGTGATCCGGGAGCGCCGGGTTTGCCGGGGGAACGTGGATTCGTCGGTTTACCGGGCTCGCAAGGTCCCATCGGTCCACAGGGACCACCTGGTGAACGTGGAGAAAAGGGAGATAGAGGTCCCGAGGGAATCGGCTTGGAAGGCCCGCCTGGTCCAACGGGTCTACCAGGTTAAATTATATTACATCAATAATAAAATAATATATATAGTAAATCATATAATAATCATATATATATAGTAAATCATATAATAATATATATAGTAAATCATATAATAATCATATAATAATAAAATCATATAATAATAAAATAACCAAATATAGAAACAGCAATGACAAATTATTAAATAAATTTTGGGAGGGCTATGTAATACTTATACCTTTGCCTTTTATGATAGGATCTCCTGGTAACGACGGCGTCGGTTTACTTGGAAGACAAGGAGACAGAGGTGAACCAGGCAGACCAGGTAAAAAGATTATTCTAAGAAACAAGATATTCTTCCAATACAATAAATGAAATAATTAAAATCTTTACAGTTTCGGCACTGCAATCACTTTGCACACAAGATATTGCATCAATTCTGTAAATTATAATTCAAAAACCAATTTCGTAAATGTTAATAGGTGTTCCTGGAGCGAGGGGGCTGCCAGGAGCGCAGGGACCACCCGGATACTGCGAGTTCTGCAATTATCCCAGCAGCAATTACTTGCGCAATCGTGGTAATGAGAAAGGTCCTTAATCAGCTGTAGGAACTATATACGTATACATAGCGGAAGAAGTTCTGCGGAGAACGATTATGTTAAAAAATCATTCGATATGTTTTCCGACACGAGCGTTATATAATTTTGCGCTTAGCACTGGGATGAAATTCCCCGTAAATTCCTTCCCAGTCGACACAGCATCAGTGACATTACATTTATGTCATAATTTCGCACAATAATGTATAAATGTAATATAACACATGCTATATTTTACACATTTATATTGTTGGGTACGAAATTATAACACAATTGTAATGTACGTACCTGATGTTGTGTCGACTAGGTTACGATGCACTGCCACGTAAAGCTAGCGTTTCTCTCTAAATTACAATTTAACTTACATCGAATCCAATGTATTATTTAATAAAGTTTGCTTCTTTATTAAATTGTATGCTCTTTCTCTCGTTATTAAACGCGCCGAGGACCCATCACCTCTCTCGCTGAATTCCTGGCAATTCCTGGCAATTCCTGGGAGCAAATTCGTCCGCGTGAAGCAGGGTGACGGCCTAACGGGGGGAGAGGAGGGCGCTTTCGAATCCGTCGCGCGCGCGTCGCCGCAGTCCGAGTTCCCCGTTCCCCCGGTTCAGGGTCGCGGCGCGACCGGGCGCCACCAGCGGGTCGTCGGGGAAGATCCAGCGATGGCCAGTGATGGCCGCGACGTGCGTCGTCGGATCGGGATTCGTGCGGCGGACTTGTTTACCGTGACGTCGTCCCGGCATCCGGGCTGAATCCGCGTCTCGTTCCGCGCGTCTCGTTACCGGGAGCTCCGCACACGGCACGACGGCCGCCGCCGCCGGGCGCCCCGCGCGTGCACGTGCCGCGCGTATATCGACCGTCCGCCGCGGTGCGAGAGGCGGACGTTCCGCGTTTCGCGTCGAAGCCGCTCCCGCGGCCGTCGTCACGCGACGATCATCCGCGCGAGCGGTCGCTCCTGGTTTCACGATCCGTCGATCTGTCTTCCGCGGGATTTTAATGACGGAGCCGCGGCCGTGAGAGAAAGGGAAAGAGAGAGTGAGAGAGAGTCCAAGAGAAGGCCTTGTCCACGGGCACGGGACGGCGATTCCACGCCCCCGTCGGTACCCCCTTTTTTCTCGCCGAAGACACGCGCGCAGAGAGCGCCTCAGGTAGGTAGGCAGGTAGATAGATAGGTAAACCGACCGGTAGAACAGGTTAGGTGCCTGCGAAGCTGCCGCGCACTCCGCTCTTTTCATTTTCAACCCGTATAACCTCTCGCGATGTTTCCTCTCAAATGTATACGTTTTTATTTTTTTTAATATTTTTTTGTACATTTCCCCCTGCGTATGTAAAAAGCGCAAATGACGCGATTAAATTCGTCTTAATTCGACCTAGAATTGTAGATAATATCAATTTAATTAAGTTGCTGTAATAAATAAAAAAAAAGAGTAAATTGATGAGATTAAAACTTTATTGGTAGGCTAAAATTATTGTCTACTGGAGAGATCGGCCGGAACTTTCTACTTGACGTTCCACGAATACCAATGCCTGCGCTTTAAATATTGACGCCCGACTACTTTCGAACGTGAGGATTCACTCAAGTGCCGAAACAATTTCGAAACGGAACGTCGATATTACGTGTGGTGTCTGTATTTGGAGCTTCCGGCCAAATCGGTAACGCTCGTATTCTCAACTCGCATATTTGGAACGAGACAGCGTTAAGTGACAGCTTGATACTGATAGGCGCTGAATTATTGATGGATAACCGCGAGGCATCATTTATTGACGTGCTATCCGACTTTGAAATTGATCAGGGAAATTAACTGTTTGACTGGCGCGATTGCGCTCCACGCAATATTCCACTAAAACTGCGTCGAGCACGGTCGCGCTCTTCATTTTATTAATCCTTTATTACCGGGGGTAAATTAAAAAAATAACATTTTTGAAAAATATGAATATATATCGCTTACATGCTTCGTTGGCAATTACGCGATATAATATTCATTACATTCTTTTACAGATTATAGCCTTTCGAACTATAACGGACTTGTGAATCCAGCAACTACTTTGATACAGTTATTAGCACTATTGTTTGTTTGTGTGTCAATATAATGTTGATCCGATGGATATGCAGTCTCACAAAATTATAATCCTGAAATGTAAGAAATTTTTATATATAATTTTTCGGGACATTATCACATTCCCTTCAAATTCCAGAATTATAGTTTTTCAGGACGTTATACCATTTTTCAAATTTCGACACATGTTTTTCTGAACTTTGCACGTCCATCGTTGGCTTTCTGTCATAGCCATTGAATTCAATTGAAAGTGTCTTTGAATTGGAAATTTTTAATTTACATATCGTAAATTTATTATTTATTTCTTAAATCGCTTATTTCTAGAACGTAAATTTTATTAAAAGTAAATTATGTTCCAAAATTCACTCCCAGCGCTAGAAATCTGTAGTACGTTACGTACACTATAAATTTTCAGCACTGGCAATGAATTTTGGAATTTGGAACATGGCCGTAGTTAAAAAGTATAGGCATATTTTATATTATACAATTGGTACATGTGAAACAACAATACGCTCACTATGAAAAAATAATACATTTTTTGAAATTGTACAATTGACAATATTCGAATCTGTAATAAATGTTTGTCTTTTAAAATATTGTTTTATATTAGGCCTTAAAGAATTAAAATGTGATAATTCTAACTTAATTACTGATGCAAGAAAATGTGTCCATCAAAGATAAAAGAATTTTTCACTGTTCACGTTTGAAGTTAGAATTTGTTTTTGAATGATAAGTTTTATCTTCTATGCGTCGCTTTGTACATTTGCACAGTTATCAATCAATTGTTATGTTATTTTTAGAAAACATACATTCTTGATACATATACAATGTTTTAAGTGAAATATAAAATGAAAATTATTTATCATATTTATATAAATATAAAGAGCGCGCATGCCACACATACATTTTATTTTGCCACAAGTTTGGCGTCACTCGATCAAACATCCGTAGTCGAAGAGTAATATTTTATTTGTAGTATAAAAAATGTTTTAAATGCATTGATTGCTATAAAATAGAAAATTTTTGATTCGAGAACTCTTTTATCCGAACGGTTAAGTACTTGTTCGATTGACAGAATATAAAATTGAGTTGAAAACAAAAATAAATGATTGGATTTGGAGTCGAGAGTAGTGAGTAAGAAATGAGAAAGTACCGTTATAATGTCTCGTATTGCCGATTCACGAATTAACTGCGTTAATTGAAAAACACTTTTATATCGCATGACGCATTTAATGGAAAAGAGAATCGTCCTGTTACATCAAGGGCGACTTCCTTCGACTCAATTTTCTAATCATCGCTCGAAGTCTTACAAGTTGAAAGTTTAGTAAAACTAACGTAATAAAATACAAATTTCGCCGTTTAAATTTTGAAAATCTGAATATATATTATTTCTAAAAGATATAAATTAACTTTTTATGATAGGATATCTCAGGACTCCACGCGTTGACTCGTGTTACGAATAAAAAATAGCGCGACGAAATCTAAAAGATTAATTGACTCGAATTGTATTATCAACACCTATCTTGTTTTGTAAATCGAATTATAACTTCTCGTCACTTGACTCGCGGGAAGAGAGATAAGAGATCAGGGACAATGAATTGCATAATTGGAAATGAGACTTCAAGCAATTCTGCCGAGTGAATTAATTAAGACCGATCAGAGCTCACCCCGAAGAAAATCTCGAAGGATGCGTCCTCCATTCCGCGCAAGCGCACCTTATAGAATTCCCCGCGCAAACAAATCTAGCTTGTTGCTTGTGCTTATTATCACACGTCGTACTCTCTGTGCTTGTAGTAAAGTAAATCGAGTAAAAAAAAATTAATTGGTTTGTCTCTAGACGAACTATAAAGTTCAATTCGATTGAAGTCACACAAATACGTTCGAGATTAGGAGAAAGAGAAGAGAAAGACGGAGCAGGAGGTACAGACCTCTCGAGATACGAGTGGTGTCGTTTTTCAAAGCTCGATGGAGAGCTCGTGCAAGAGTATCGAATATAATCGAACGTGACAAACGTAGATCGAGTGAGGGCACGTCAAAACGCATCGTGCATCGTCGCCGATCGCCACCAGTTTCGGTTCTTCTTGTCGTTTTACGCGGCGCGGCCACCGATTGCCGATCCGAACCGCAGAAATCCTCTCTCGATGCGCTGAAATTGGCCGCGCCTCCCGGTCGCTCCGTTTCGCGCGTTCCTTCAAACGCGCCCGCGGCAGCCCGGCGTTCCTTTCCCGGCCGTTCCCCCGTTTCTTCAGCCGATCTTACGTTTCTCCCCCCACCTGGCCCACTTATCGTATTGATTCAAACTTAGGCATCCGCGTTTAGTTCCCTCATTCTAGCTATCGGCCGATTATTCTCCCATTGCTTCCTGATCGGTCCATTCCGGTCTGCGATCTCGAGCAATTATCGTGAATAGCTTGAACGCAATACTGCACCCCCCCAAAAAAGATGAATGCTCGCAGGGCATATTCTTCCCTATTTCACGGATCTCTCGAAGTACATACATTAACATTCTTGAGCAGTGCATTATTATTTTCATAAATAATAATTAATCATAAATGATTAAAAAAAAGTTTAATATTGAAGATTGAGAAGAAAAAAAGAGTATTTCTTATTAAACCAATAGTCTTATTTAATCGATAATAAATTTCTTATTAAAATTTCGTTCATATTTCAAGCTTACTGTATCTAGACAATATAATTTGATTTGATTGACAGTTGATTTCCAGATAGAATTCTATTTACAATTTTATGAATCGTTTATCTTGATGTGTACGTTAACATGTATGTATATGTATGCGCTCTTTCTGAGGTTTCTAGTGTTTTTCCTATTGCACGGCATATGAAATTATAAGTAGATTCTGTCACAGAAAATCTGACACAGGATATCGTAGATCATCTAAAATAAAATTTGTGTTTTAAAATATTTTCCTACTAACACCTTGAATTATCTGAATTGTTATTTTTTAGTGTGAGCTAGAAATAATTTTGGCGAGAAATTTAACAAAAAATTTTTCTAAAAATTTTGTAAAAAATTTAATAGGAAAGAATTCCTATTTTCTCTTAATTTTCAGTATCTAAAAATTTCCCGAGTACCACGAATATTATTTATGAAAATAATACATAGCTCAGGAATAACGCATCATAAATGAATCATAACATCGCAAAATTTAGCACTTTGACTCCAACGCGAGGAGAAAATAAACGCGAGAAGGAGGAAATTGGTGGCCGGAAAAAAAAAAATCCTCGGGCGACGAACTGTTGGTTTTAAATCAATTACATCTTTGGGTATTGACGTTCCCTAACTGGGTCAATCGTTTACGTAAAACGGATTATATCATCACGGTTGAACAACCTTGAATTAAATCTTTTCCCGACACCATACTCTTTATATATATATATCCTCACAAAAAAAAGTCCACAACGAAGAGTCTGCCGTGGAAGAGACTAATAATAATTTCTCGCGGTACAAATTTTCTCTCATAAATAAATAAAAGTCAAGTATTTCGTCTTCAATTTAATTTAGTACACCTAAACTCCATCCAGACAAAGCAAATGAATTATTGTTGAAGTATTAGCGATATTTTATTCTTCTTTTTACTCTGTTTCAATCTTTAAATACAGGGTGTCCCAAAAAGATCGCATGTCCTTTCACTGACAGATTCTATGGAACATTCTGAGTCAAAAACTCTTATGCAAAAATGTCGAGGCTATAATAATTTTTAAATGGGAAGCACTTAAAATTAAGTCAATTTGCGGAATTTTGGTGCGCTCAGATATCACACATCGTATAATAGTGAAAGTGCCTTTATATTAAATATTTGTTGAAATATTTTACTGATTTTACATATTCAATCTGCTTTATAAAATTATTAATGTAAGAAAACTACAGTATTATTATGGTAGTTATCTCTTCCTATGGTTTATAAAAAAATATAAAAAATATTTTATTAATTGGCATAATTTGAATATACTTAGTATACAAGAAAAGTCATTCGCCGATTTGTGACGTACTTCATACAAGGGAACCATCATTACTGTGCATTACATTGTGACATGAGCGCGCCAATTTTCTATAAACTGACTGGTTATCTTTAAGTGCTTTCCATTTAAAAACTATTATAGCCTCGACATTTTCGCACAAGAGTTTTCGACTTAGAATTTTTTATAGAATTTTTCATTGTAAGAACGTGCGATCTTTTTGGGACATCCTGTATAAAAGAAAGAAGAAAACAATAGATACCTGATTTTATCTGACATAAACGTCCAAAATAAGAAGTGATGTTTGAACAACGTTCTTACAGCATTTTATGCAAATGTATCGCAGATTTATACGCAAATCCAAGTTGAAAATGCTCGCACGTTGACGATACACGATGCGTTTCCGTCATCAGACAAATACATGGCGTGTACTCTCTAATCGTTACTAATTAGCTCTTTCTAGGACGTCGTTAAGTCGATGATGAACAGTCTCGTTCTCATCACAGCGCAACGTGACGCGTCCTACGAGCTACGAATTAAGAACAGCTTCGCCAGTTGCGTCTTTACCCGTGTCATATCAAGTGCTCCATCAATTCGCGACGGAGTGTATCGCTTGGAGCTAGAATTAATAGAGAATGTAATGAGGCAAAAATTAAGTGATGTCGCGATTCCCTAAAATATTCTGCGGATACGCTAGCGCCGTTAAAACATCAATTTTAATTTTTACGAGAGCCGTCACACTATTTTGGCACGAGACGCACAGTAATGTCCCATTTATTTATTATTTATTTATTTATTTATTTCACTCGAAATGTAATATCATGTTAGCGTCATATCGTAACGCATGATTGCTGCGGAATTCGTTAAGAGATGCACGATGCGATATTGGCTGGCATCTAATGATTCTACAATTAGTCACTCCAGTGTCCTTCGCTTCGCGCATATTCGCCGATCTTTTATTCCACGCATAAATTTACTACTATAATAAGAAAAGAAAAGGAAACAACGCAGTCGAGGGATTGCGAAACAACGTCCGCTACAGGCGGTCGCGAAGAAACGCTCAGGGAGAGGTAAGAAAACTCATCAATCGTTCGGTTTTCGTAGTGAAAATGGCAGAGGAAGGCGCGGGTGGCTCGGGAAACGGGAGCAGCGGCGAGACGAGTCGTTTGCAGCTTCTGCAGGAGATGCGACAGCAGAACTTCGACACTATACGATTCGCGTCGTACCGCACCGCCTGCAAGCTAAGATTCATACAGAAGAAAGTGCACCGTGAGTATATTCCCTCAGCTTCGATGCTTGTAAGCCTTCAAAAGCCAAACACACGCCAACACCGTGAAATGAGAAATCGAAAATAGTAATTAAAATCATATGTTCTAAAGGTAAACTAAAGTTGAATTAAAATAAATAAATTTACAAAAAATGGAGTTAAGTTTGAGAGACTCATACGTCGCAGAAGTCGATTAATGGGGCAAAGACTTTTCACGTCGCGGCTAGGATATTAACTCAGAAACGCTAATTTTCTCATACCTGTACCGACTATATTAATGATAATTAACGGTCTCTTCATGTCAGCGTGTTGGAATTTAAAAAGAAATACGTGGCGCTCGCGTACTTGCGTTAATTAATCTCGTGTGAAGAGATGCTAAGGTAAATGTCAAGGTATGTACCTTTTTAATAACGCATGCATGGTTTTGCGCAGTGCACAACGTCGATATATGGAACGTGATCGAGGCATTTCGAGAGAATGGTCTGAACACGTTGGAGCCGACGAGCACTTTGGGAGTATCCAGACTTGAAACACTACTGTCTTCCTTGTTTCACGCGCTGAACAAGAGAGTACCGGTTTCGCAGCAGTCCAAAGTTGATGCTACTACAGCGTTGCTAATGAACTGGCTACTAGCTGCTTATACCAGCGGGTATGCTTGATAAGATAAACAACCGTTTTTATTACACTTTGTGTTTTTTTTTTGTTTTCGTTGAACAGTGTTATATGCGATCGTTGAAATCTAATTAAATCGTGCTATTTTCTTTCAGGGAGAACAATAAGATATCTGTATTCTCGGTGAAGATGGCCTTGGCGACGTTATGCGCGGGAAAGCTCATGGATAAATTTCGATGTAAGCCGCAAGTTTTCCCGCTTTCTTAATCGATCACTGAGCCAAATTCATTAACAATGTTTATTCTACGTGCAGATATATACTCGCAAATATCCGACAGCAACGGGCATATGATACAGTGGAGGTTTGCCGATTATCTGAAAGAGGTTCTAGCTTTAACTGCGGCGGTCTACGAATCCCCGTCGTTCGGATATTCCGACGGTCTCGCTAACTCCATTTTTCCTGCGGTACGTACACATTGCGTGTATATGTGTAGGCTGCTCTAATATGTTGATAGACTAAACAGATAATGTTTTGTATGCGACAGAACTCCAAAGTCACTGTAAACGACTTCTTGGACACGCTCATGTCGGATCCTGGACCACATTGTTTAATCTGGCTGCCGTTGTATCACAGAATGGCGGCCGTGGAAACAGGTAATTGTGCGAAAAATTATCCAATAAAAATTGATCGGTGAATGAAATCTCATATCATCCTTCGTGTTTTCAGTTGCCCATCCTATTATGTGCGATGCGTGTCACAGAGAAAACTTCACCGGATTCCGATATAGATGTCAGAAATGCCATTCGTATCAGCTATGTCAAGACTGTTTCTGGCGTGGTAAAGTTTCAGGGACGCATAATAACGATCATGAAACGAGAGAATACAGCAGCTTCGTACGTATTTTTGTTATTTATGTATTCTGAAACATTTAAATTTTGCGTTATTTATTTAGCTTTAATGATGTAATTTTCGTCGATAGAAATCACCAAGCAAGCAAATTGGCCATTCCTTGCGAAAGAGCTTCAGATGCGTCCCCGAGAAGGGGAAGAACAGTCTACCGCGATTCCCGGAACAACCCGAGAAGACGCTAGATTTGTCGCATATAGTGTTAGTATCTTTATCGTTTGCATAACTTTACAATCGCTCGTTGTGTCTCAAAATAATTTTACAATTCAAATAAATTCACTACGTTCCAGCCCACCGTCACCTTTACCATCTCACAACGGTTTTCCAGATCCAGGGTTTATGGCTCCCTTTGATTCAGGATCGGTGGATAGTCGTTCAACTTTGAGAAGGTAAGTTCGGACGAAATTATAATTTACGCACAATTTATTTGCCTTTGCCATTTGCGTGCAGAAGCCATGCTTTACTTATTCCTTTTGTATATCGTCCAGTATGGACAGTTCAAGACTGGACGATGAACATAAATTAATAGCACGATATGCACAAAGGTTGGCACAAGAAGCTAGGACCATGGTAAGTCCTTTTAACGTTTATATACATTTTACGCTTATTACCTACACAGCCTCGCGTTGTAATTTGCTTAAGCGTTGAAGCGCAAGTGTTCTTAATCTGTTAAATTCGCAAAAGCCGCGAAAGCCAATTAAATTGTTCTACCGTTTCTATTATCTCGTGGCTGCTCTCTAGCACTAATATTAATTTCATAACTGCCTCGTTAACAGCCTCGTACCGCGTCCAGAATGTCCCAAGCAGATCAAGCGGTAAGTATACATCGTTTAAATCACCATTGAGAATTCGCATCGTAGATTATTTCACGCGAGACAATATTTTTGATTACAGGGTCGAGCACCATCGGACATGAACCTGGCATCATTGGATGCGTCGCGAGCGCAACGCGAGCTTATATCGCAATTGGAGGCGAAGAACAAGGAGATAATGCGCGAGATAGCAAGGTTAAGGTATACCTGTGTCGTTTATATTCCTTTATATCAAACCTAAACCTCGATTTCATCCTGTTGACCCATCCTAGGATCACGCATGTTCAGAACGTTCTGTTTCGCTTTGTGTCACCTTGGTTGCATAGCCTGCACAACGGAACAAAGAGAAACGATACATATTTATATATTGATTAACAATGACAAAGAGATTATTCGCGTTTAAATGAATTCGTTAACGTCAAGTGTTCTTGATCTCTCTCTCAGATTGACGTACGAGTATTCATACGTACTCATTAAACTCATACATTAATACATTCATATACTACATTAACCACACATCACAACGCTTATAAGATGAATCCAAAGAAGTGGAATATTATTATATTCTAAGATCGTGTGATATATTCCACTTCCTTTGGTTAAATCATGTCTGTAAAACAATTCCTCCAAAGAAACTTTTCATTCTGCAGAAGGCAACAGGAGATAGAAGCCGCAGGTTTGGAAAATCCAGCATTAATGTCAGAATTGCGAGCATTGAGGCAAAGAAAGGACGAACTGGAGACGCATCTGGCGACGTTACAAGATTCCAGGAGACAATTAATGGTACAGCTGGAGGGTTTAATGAAAATGCTAAAGGTACCTTTATGCAAATATTTTATAAAACTATTTCTTTCAAAGTTAAAAATTGAACAGTTAAAATTAAACGACTTCCAACTCATTGCTCTATCTCTAAAGATCAAACTTGATTCAAGAAGGAGATTCGATAAAATATGTATTATGGAAGTTTATAACAAAGAAATTGTTTCACATATAATGATGCCTCGATAGAATCATCAAGCATCACCACGATCAACACCAAACAGTTCGCCACGAAGTACAAAGTCACCGCCTTTGCCACCCGGTGCTATACCGAGCAGCAGGTCGGCACCGCCGACTCCTGGCGGACCCTTGTCTACACCCCAACAACAGCAACAGCAGCAGCAGCAACAACAACAACAAATGCAACAACAAATGCAGCAACAAATGTCTCAGAGCTATCAAAATCCCGTACCGACAACAATGGCTAATGTGCAAGGCAACGCTATGCTCGGCACGATACAGAATCCCATTCCAGATAGCTTGTCGTGCGTTGGCGGCGATGTAAGGTAGGCAAGCATGCACAACGAGAGAATACATTATAAACGAAAGGATAGAACCTTCTATAGCGCAAAAAGAAAGATAAAATTATAAACGGACGAATGCGTGATACATAATTGTACACGTGATTCATATATACAGAATAATATATTACGTAGTCAGTAATTTGTTCACTTAGACGTTCCAAGCGAACTATAAAAATCTATGTACATTCTATGTACATAAAAATACATTCTAATAATGTAGGCAGTTTATTAGATCGTGCAGCTAAATAAATAATTATATCGATATTCGTAATAATGTAAAATAGATATCACTTGAAGATAGTTTTATGCCACACGACGCATTGGACTTAATTCTTCCAAATTATTGTCGATAAAGTAAACGATTTGTATTGTAAAGAAAAATCAACTTTGAAACAAACGCTCGAAAAGCAGGTTCATCACTTATATACAAAATATATACCCCAATCATGTGTTTATTAAAAAATTAATTTCTCCCGTCAATATTATTGTAGCAATTGACATAGAAATATTGCACAGTATATGACTACTTCACAATTAGCTAAAGAACTCCTAAATTATCCTGCATGCGAATATGAGCGATTTCTAATTAAGCTAGTATTAAGAACAATGTGGTACTAGCGCGAAATAAGTGAGAGTACCTCGTAAGATGTTACTTAAATCGTCAGATTTATATCGACTTATAAATATATATAGTAGATATATTTGTATATCCTATGTCATGTCGCTTTTAACCCTGTTTGAATTTCTTTTAATTTTTGTTAGATTCAAGCTGTAAGTTTCTCCCATGAATATCCTTTTTTAATTTGCTATCATTATTAGTCATCTTAAATGTATCATTTTTATGTACAGTAACATAAAAGCAACTGTCCTGTAAGGAAAGTACCGATGCGTTGAATATATTGACGCGTACAAGTTACCCAATCCGATCCTTCTTTTCTGCTAAGCTTGTGTAAAACACCATCCACCTTTGAAACATTGTTATTATTTATTACGCAAGCGTTGCGATATGTAAATATATCCCGCAAGTACTGTAACGCGACAGACACCTTATCACAGTTAATAGATCGGTGACGAAGTATCTGCGATGAGTTCATAACTTTTGCCATATTGATATATTTTTGTTAGAACAACAGTATATCGTTACATTAGATACCAATAAATATCGTAGCTTCCTAAAATCGTGCATGTGTGTATTGTTATAATCGATGAGTTGCTAATTTTAATTTGAAACTTTATAGATGCTTATACGTCTTGGTCGCGAGTAACTATAGCGAATTGAATGTGTAAGAGTTAAGCGGACTGAATAATGCTTGTGCAATAAAAATTGCATGCTGCAATTTTTGTTCAAACAATTTTTTATTTGGAAATTGCTTCGCGCCAAGAAAATAGAGATTTTCGATGTCAGGTCTGCGTTCAGGACAAACAGCTTACCAGGGAGCGGTTCCAGCAGTGCCAATAATAGTTTGGGCCGATCCTTAAGAAACGACTTACTGGTAGCTGCCGACAGCGTTACTAATGCCATGTCAACGCTTGTGAGGGAATTAAATTCAGGTACGTTAAATAATAATGCGCTATAAAGTCGATTAGTATCAATAATAACAACTGATAAATTGGACGTAGATGCGTACAAGTAGAACTTGATTGGAAAATATTTTTCAATTAAGAATATATTTTAAAAAATTGGGAAGAAAATGTGTGTTACAATTAAATAATGTACGACAGTTATTTTTAGAATTTCTAAAATTATTTGTAAAAGTTTCGTCAAATTTGACACCAATAAAAATTCGTCCAGACAAAACTACGTCCAGTTATGCTTATAGTTTTAAATAGTATAATTACACGATATCGCTCAGCCTATTTTCCGTGATAGTATGTTAAACTCAATACATAGTTGCTACATTAATTTCACAGAATATAGGTATTACTATCTCACAATCAAAACTGAAGGTAATCTTTAAGAGACAATAGTGTCTCGTCGTGAGTTGTACAGATCAATTTGATATTGCAAGCTTTTAGCTGCAAAGTATGTTAGCATTTATCGCCGTGTTTTAGCTGATGGCATGTTAGTAATACAGATTCTTAAGTGATTTCGTTATCAGCGGAGCCGTAAATATGTCAAATTCGATTGTCTCGGAGGCGGAGGTGAGCAATAGATAAACTGATCTGCATTCACCATATTATCGTGCGTAGTATCTTACAACAAAATCATTAATATCACACTGTTTATTACTATTGCTACTATTTTTGCTCCTGCTGTTTTTATTATTATTATTCTTACTACTACCACATTACTGACAGATGTATATATTAATTAGTTTGCGTGTTTCATGCCATTTTATAAGAAACATTTCTTCTTCACCTAGTCATTCTAAATATATAAAATAATAAAACAGATATATTTCGAATCTTCAAAACGGTATGCTAACTTCTCACACACTATATGTATACCATTATTTTATTACTTTTAACGCTTTTAACTCGATTTAAAGCTGCAAGAAATTATACGATGCAGATTTTATCTTTCAACTTACTACTAACATTTATCTCTAAAATATTTTCAATCATCGCATTTGAGCTGAATGTACAGGCATGCCACGTCGCATTTATATTCTCTCATGTCATCAAAGGATCATATAGCATGAAAAAGATGCGATTCTTCACATCTGTTCCTAGTCTTGATATTCATAGACGATCTGTGAGATGATTCATACCACATGCTATCTATACGTAAGAAATTCCATTGGATATACTTGAATTGAACTTTGGATGCACCTTTATGTATATACATTTCTATTTTGAAAAATCGTAAGTACAACATTCATTGCAGGAAGTTGAATAATGATCGACGTTGAATTCTATTATTTCGACTGTAAAATCAAGATAAGTGACTCTCGAGTCTAATTCCACAACATCTTGCATTATACACATTTTTATAAATTTTTAATAATATATTAATAATTATATATGAAAAACATATAGATTTTTTGAAAAAAATGAACATGTAGGAATATACAT
>VBVR01002291.1:850-23692 GCA_011638315.1 Tetramorium parvispinum
CCCCCCCTCCCACGCGTCTTCGAATTAATTATTCGATTTCCGTTCATCGCTCTGCGCTCCGTTTTTGCATGTTCCAATGAAAGATCGTGAGAATAACTTCGCTGCAGTGATCATTACGTAATTGCTTGTTACTTAATCCGAATAGGGAATATGCTCAGATTTAATTTTATTAGCTCGAAGGACACATGGATGCAAAAAATGTTAATCTTTTTTTTTATACGAAATAAGTAAAATATTGAGAAAGGGAGACAGAGTTTTATTAAATATTATTTAAAAGTCTCACTTATTTGTCATTAAAACTTTTTTTATGGAGAGCTGAAATTATGATTTGCCAGTTGAACGAAACAAATTTTATCTATGTTTATTTTCACGACACCTGTGGAACTTCGAGTATCGATCTGCACAATCAGCCATCACGCGCGCATACACGCACACAGATGCAGCTCTATTCTCCGCGCACACTTACCCATTCGGTACTTTGTACCGTGCGACTTCTTCGGAGGGTTTGCACGCGAGAGCATTATTTATGAGCGAAGGCGAGTCTTTTAGTAAGTTCGGGGTATATGCGCTTCGAAGAAAGAGAGTGAGAGAGAGAGAGAGAGAGAAAGAGAGCGTATCGCGCGCTCGCGAGGACGAGTGTCTCGCAAGACCTGCGAATCCGATCACGCGGTTAATGCGCCTGCATGTTCGCTACCGCGTCGCTGTCCCCTTTCCCTCTCGCTCTCGAACAAAATTTCCTATTCGCTGGCGAATATTATTCATAAGAATGTGAAGTTCCGTGTGCCTCGAGAACGTCGGGCGCGCGAATATCGAAGTAACCACCTGTCACACTTCCGACCGAGCTCTAGCTATTCGATCCTCTGTGGCATTCACGACGACAATAATTCCACCGCGCCGTCGGTCGATCAATTCGCGGCTATAATCAAAATGCGCCGGGTCTAAAAAGTATTGCGAGTTGGCTGGCTGGCTGGCTAGCTTTTCGTGGGACATCAGTAGATGTTACAGGCCGGGAAATCCAGTGTATATACCCGTGACAGAACCCACGGACCGTTTCCGCGAATACAAATGCGTAGGTATATGTGCACTTTTTACTTTTGCATAATTTAGTAGTTTAGTGATACGTAACTTTTGTAGAATTATTATTTTCTTACTGAAAAATCGATAGACACGCTCTGCGTTAAATAGTTTCTTCCAGACTTCTTACGACTAAAGAAGAGCTTTCATTACGCACTGCTGGTATATTTAACTTTACTTTGTCAAGTGTCAGCTATATTGAATGTCAATACAATATTTTTCTTACAAGGCTTGGATAAGGTGATGGTTGCTCTTTTTCGTACAATGCTCTTGAATGATACAGAATATAAATTTTATAAAACATAGATGTATAGAATAGTCAAGATGGTGATATTATTTTTAGAAGATAATCACAGATATAGTCGAGCTAAGGAATACATTTCAAAACTACATCGCCGAACATGCCCGTGCTATTGCGGCATAAAAGTTTCTTTGCTCTGTATCACGGTGTCGCGACGACGTAAGATCCGGCGCACAAAGAAGACGCGTCTTGCCGACGATATTAGCAAGTTCGTCAGCACGGAAATGCGCATTTTCATTTGCCAAAAACGCTACGGGATTGTTCCACGGTGGTGCCAAAGCGGGGACGAATTCCCCGCGGAGAGCGCATCGCGCCGGGAAGCAAACGGAGCGAGATGCAGCGGCGCGAATGCATCGAGGGCTGGTGCAACGACGCGTCGGGTCTGGGGTAGAGGGTGAGCGACGCTTTTCATCGGTCCGCCACCCAGTCGTCTTCACGATGGGATCTGCGTTAGCGGAGGAAAGAGAGAAAGAGAGAGAAGGAAAGAGGGAGGGAGAGAGAGAGAGAGAGGGACGGGGGATACTCCTATTTCGGAGCGTTTCATAATTGAGACCGCGCGTGGAGGCAGCGGGAGCGAGGGATCGATAGCATTTTTTTTTTCGGGGTAGGAACCCAGACGCGTACGTGTTGAAGGTAGGGGCTGCGGGGCAAAGGACTGGGATGGGACAAGGACGGGCGAGGGGGAGAGGGGTGACGAGGGGGCGAAGGGTTCGCCGCTCGTGCGACACATCAACGCGTGGTACGACGTTAGTACAGCGGCAACGACGTGCGAGGAGGGTGTGCACGCAGATGGGGTAGAGACGGCGCGGAGTTTCGGGACGGGGGTCGCCTATATGGTGGGCTTGCTTTTCGACAAAGAGGCGACGACGTTTTTTTATAATTGCGTTTTTAATTTGATGGATTCTTTGATGCGTTTCGCCGTCCTTCACCCCGCGGCGAGGGAGTTAGCGGGCGAGGGAGAGAGCGCGAGAAGCGACGAGGGAGGAAGAGGGACAAAGGGATCTCGCGCGCGCGGTTGTGTGCACGCGCGTGCGAATGAGTGTAAAAGAGGGTGGTGGATATGGGCGAGGGAGGCGGGATGGCAGCCGAGACACACGACGAGAGAAGCTACGAGAGCTTTTCCCATGCCGGGCACGACATCCCTTTCCCACCCTCACTCTCTCTCTCTCTCTCTCTCTCTTCTTCCTGCTGACCTTCTCCGTCGTTCTTTTGCAATCTGTGCGACGCGCACATCTTCACTTCTCCGGAGTACCGTCGTCGGCCGAGAAACAGTTTTCCCTGCATATGAGCCCGACGTCGGTTATTGTCCGTTTCTTTTCCCTTTCTCAAACCATCTCCGCCGTTTCTCATAAAAAGCGAAATCGGAAATTTATGACAGTATTAGGCTCTTTCGGTCCTTTGACTTTCCTCTTACTTTTATATCAGTCAGAGATGGTTTTTAAAAATTATTCGAACTCTAAAAGGGTTATAATAAATTAGGCAAAATATTTTGCCGAATTCTCTCATGAGAATTTTTGCACTTTTTAATTTCTTTCTTTTTATACTCTCACTTGCAACGGTTTTTTAGATTACTTTAAATTGCGTTTCCCAGTATCATATCCGTCAGGGCGGATTTTGGGGTCTTTTTTATCTCACGCATTAAGAGAGTTCACTGCAAGTTTCTCATTTAAACCATGTGGCATTATGTTCCACATAGAAAAATGCAAATTCAACAGGAAAAAAAGGATAAACTTCTATAGTATCATTTATGTCAATAGGTTTGAAATCTCATAGTGAGATTAAGTAATCTTTTCAAATGCAGATAAAGTCTTACGTACAAAATACCTCATAATTATATTGACGAAAAGCTAATCATGGATTTGCTAAACGTGAATCGTAAATGTGACAATGTCTTTTGTACCGTGATTGATGGCATGATTATATCGTGATACATACAATATAATACACGTTCTCTCTTCTCCCTTTTTCTCTCTCTTTTATTCTTTTTAATTATTATTTGCTACAGTAGAACCAAAATTAATTATATCACGAATATTTTAACATCACAGATTTTATCAACAATTAGCAGGCAATGAGAAGATATTATTTAAAGTTTGAAAAACAGATAATGCGATATTGCAGAGGAAATAAAAAGATTTTGATTTTTACATTTTTTATTGCTTTTTTTGTATTTTTATAATAAGAAAATGATAGCGAAGGAATTATTTTAAAGAGCGTGTGTTTAAAGTATATATATTTTTTAATCACTACAATGCACATAGTCTAAAGTGAAATTTTTATATTACAGTTATTAATACAAAGTATATATTCTAAAGAGTTTATGGAATACGAACGATAATATCGTAAACGAGCTCTAAAATTGTATAACAACCCATCATTATATTATAAAAGAGAACGTGACATGTTTTAATACTGGTTGGGAATAATTATTAAATCCTCCGAAATCAACGGTACGAAAAAGTACTAAACCGCGCAAATAGCGCAATGTGATAGCTTAATAAAAATCCCGTTGATACGAATCCGAGTGGCGGTGCTATTCTCTCGTCAAATCATAATTAATTTCATCCGATGTGCATTATCCCGCGGCGGCGCGTGCGCGCGTATATTTAGCCGAACGACGTGCAGTCTCGCTCGTTTTCAAATTCTCTCGGATAGCGGCGCCGAGTACGCGGGTGAAACGAAGCGATTTTTATTGCATTTCGCAACTCAGTACCGCGACTGGAAATTGCGCCCAACGAAACATTTTGTTTTACAGTGTTTTCACCGTCCCTCTTCTATCGTTCTCTCTTCTTTTCTATCTCAATTTTGCTCTCACTCATCCACTCACTCACTCATTCACTCACATTCTATTTCTCTCTCTCTCTCTCTCTCTCTCTCTCATCAGACACACACTCTGTCTATCGTGAGACTATCGCATGTGTCCACATTGTCGTACAGCTTGTACGATACTTTTCGCAATGCTTTTATTTCGCGCTTCGACAAATAATTTTCTCTCCCTTACCACCGTCAACTCCCATTTTCGCGGCTCGCGTCATCGCGGTCATTTGCGCGTTGCAATTTGACTCGAAAATTGAAACAATTATATCGCGGTGGCGAGAACTTTTAATCCATTAGCGACTCGATCACGTATCGTACATTTTTACGCGGGAATTAATTAAAATCGCGGCCGTTGTATATCGGTATTTGTTTATCATTAGCCGCGGTCCAGCTTGAAGTGCCCATCTACGAATGTGGCGATTCGTCAGTGATGAAAGTATTGACGTTGTGTTTTATTTGTCTGGAAAAATAAATGTTATCGCGCCGACCGATTCGGCAATATGATTTCTTTCTGAAACATGATTTCGATTATATTGCCATCAATATAGAATAATGATCAATAATTACAAGAAATACCTGTTACAAACCGTTTCTATAGAAATAATTGGCAGTTAATGACATAATTCGTACCGCTAGATGCACGAGCCCTGATACTTAATTTGTATTATTAGACCCTCGTCGAACAAAAATTTACCAATATCTACGAGTTTGAACGTATTGGCAAATTTGCAATTTTCCATTCGCAATAACGTACTGTCGACGTTACGGGGGGATATCGCGTTAAAATCGGTGCACATTAATTTATCGCTGATTTCGTTTTTACTCTGAAAACAAGTCCGGGCGTAGATCGCCATTAAATTGTCATAAAAGTATCGATTGAATTTTAACGATGTGCCCGCTGCGTTTTTATATCATCGTGAACGTTATCTTCTACGTCCTTTCCAAGCTTGTTTACGATGTATCAATAATAATGCCAATATATTGCTGGCAACAATTTTCTTTTAAATCTATTTAGAAAGCAAGCCTCCATAGAAAAACTAATAAACTTGGATAAATCTACTGCGCTGACAGCAGTTTACTTCTACAACAGTTTTCAAAGCATTTTACCGCTACAACTCCCTGAGTTTATTTGCAGGACAAAGAATACTATGATTTTCGCGTGAATTAAATTTGCATATATATTACGAATATTAATATTCAAAAAATTTCAAAGCTTTATTAAAAATAAAATTATAAAGCTAAAAAAATTACGTGTCTCTTTATATATATTGGCAATTAAATTATGCAAGAAAAGTAGCTTCCCTTCTATATCTCCGACACTTTAAAATGCATTCTAAAATTTACGAACATATTAAAAAATTTACAGCGGAAAGATAAGTGTCTCTATGTATTATCAAAGGCAAGGGATTTATAATAATGAAGTGGATTTTATACATTTCGTATAATACAATGGTGCCAAACAGTCTCCAGCAAAATTTATACGCATATACGATGCTTCCCCACGAAACTAAATTACGCGCCGCGCGTCATACAGGGAAGAAAGT
Source organism: Tetramorium parvispinum (assembly GCA_011638315.1). Lineage (NCBI taxonomy): Eukaryota > Metazoa > Arthropoda > Insecta > Hymenoptera > Formicidae > Tetramorium > Tetramorium parvispinum. The sequence goes on from VBVR01002291.1 coordinate 6,587, forward strand.
GGCGTCTGAAGTGTTAGGGACGTATCCTCCTTTCATCAGTAGGTGGTAGTGTGTCCGTAAGAGTCAACCTGAAGGTAGTAGTGTGCGAGGAAGACGATAGAAAGAAAGACCCCGCCTGGAGGGATGGTAGAAAGGAAGTAGGAGCCTAAATTTAGTAGATACCCAAAGTATAGTCATGCGAGCGTTTATAGAAGAAAAGAACGAATGAGTAAGAGAGAGAAAGAGATAGAAAAGGTGAGAGAGAAAGAGACAAAGAATGATAGTGTGAGAGAGAGAGAGAGAGAGAGAGAGAAAGAGGGGGTGTCAGAACTCGGAAATGGGTCGGAGGAAACTCTGTGCATTGGTGCCGGTGGTTTAGGGTGGCAAAAGGAGGACAGAGAGTGGAAGTAGCGGAGGGTGAAAGGAGAAGGGGGTAAAGAACGAACTGTTGCTTCCCTGAGAACCGTGCCGCGTTGGCTTGCATCCAGCACAGGATTCTCGAGAGCCTCCAAACAGGATTTAAGCCTCTTCACTATCCGGCAAGGCTATCGCTTCCCAGTATTCCGCAGCAATTTTCCACAAGACGTTACTTAGCTGCGCCCATCACCTTGGCTTTAATTCTTTCTTTAACTCGAGGGAATTGAAGTATGAATACCACCGGCAGTTCTGGGTGATATTTCCCGTCCAACCGGATTACTTCGTGACTTAATTGAAGTGATCGTTGTTGACTGGATTGCATGATTATTGGATTACATGAATGAAATTATAGAAGGTTGAAGTTATAGCTTCTTAGAATGTACATGTCTGAACATGTAAAATGTGTTTTGCATTACGACAGAGTTAAAAAAAGGATTCAAAACATTCTATCCTTAAATCGATTCTTAATCATCCACAGAGAATAGTTTATAGATAAGATAAAATAATTTATGCAGACGGTTCATTTCCAATAATTAAAAAACTCGTGATGCAACCGAGACAAACTGGCACTCGAGTACACGCAAGAGGGAAAGCTGTAAAATAAAATAAATGTCGAGGCAAAAGAACGTAGCACTGACATCAACCGGCAGTCGGTCAGCTACTATGAACTATCCGGACGATTCTCGGTTACTCAACGGAGCAAGAAAAGAGAGACAAATGCGACAAGTGCGGAGAGTACATTCTTCTACTCGTCTGCTCTCTGCCACTGATGCCAGGGTTACCTTCTTCGTATACGTACGCCGCGCATTGTGTCGAGAAGCTTTGAAGATATTGCGTGCGACGTCGCATTATCTTCAAGAAGATACTCGTGGGTATAAAACGAACAGACATATCTATTAATTTATAAATATAAATTTTATAAACACATTTACATACAATATGCATTTTATTGCAGTTTATATGAAGCAATTTATTCGATAAATATTATATTATATATCTACCGATTTGCTTATTTATCTTTTTTAATACAAATCGCTATCATCTTCTTCATAGAGGAAGAGGATTTTTTTTTAGGAGGATTGAATTTTTAGTAATTGATCATTCTGCCGTTAATCGGAACTTTGAACAAAAGTCTGACCGAGACAGTTTGTGAAACGGCAATTGCTCGTGAAGACCTTTATCACGCGCCTGTCTCGAGCGCGATCGCCGCGCGCGCGGACCGGAGTGTATCTTCCATCGTGGAAAATCGATTCGAGACTTTCGGGGATCTTTGTTCACCTGGTCTCCTACTTTCGATATCGTCCCGGACGCGATTCTTATCGGCGGTGCCCCGATGGTTCTGCCTTTGGCAACAAGTTGCACCAGTGACCCGTCCCGGCTATAGAATGCCTTTGTAAATACTCGTTACTTGTGCCTCTTAGAAATCCTTTGAGATTTTCTCCGCTGTATGTCGCAGTAATATTGCAAGTGTACCGTGCGCGCAACTTTAGCCTCGATATTTATTCCTGTGGTGCAACAGCGTCCTCGTTGTATTTGCAATATTAACGACCAACGTGCTTAAACCTAGCTAAATAAGTTTTGCTTCTCTGTGTTATAGTTAGGACTACAATTTATAGAGAGACTCATTATTGACTCAGACTCTCGGTATAACGTAGCCTGAAATTAGTTATAGGATTGATTAATTGAAAAAGAACATTGAGTGACGCGAAGTTTCGTAATTCTCATCTGGCCAGAGAGAATGATTAGACAATAGGTTGTTTAACGCCAATGAAATCGATTCGAAAGATCTCAATGCGATAACGGTATAGATTTGCGGCTGAAAATGCCTATCAGAAAACTTCTGTAACAGTGCAGGAATAGCAAAAATAGCTAAGAATTATAATTTATAAAGAAGGATTTTCATCTTACAAAAGAAAGTATGAAATGATTGTTGATCAAATTAAAAATTCTTTCTTGTAATTTTAATATGTATAATCAAATTTATAAAAATATAGTCTTTGTATAACTAATTGAATAGTGTCATGTTTGAAATAATCGACTCTGTTAAAGCGATTATATTATTCATGTTTATATATAATGACATTATGAACAAAAATACAATTTCAAATGAAACGTAAATAAAATGGCACACAGATTGCATGCTATTGATCGATGAACATAAGTATAACACTTTGTACTTAACTTACATAGTCTTACTTAAGGGCGGCATGCCGTGAGTGCAAATAAATAGCAACGAAAGGGTAGTAAAACACCTCGTCAGCCATTGAGAAGCGAACTAATCCGCATAATATCGCTCGTTTCGCGAGGCGCTCCGCGCTTCCTCGCGCAACAAAGGCTAAAAGGGGTAAGTGGGCTTCGCTAATGGCGCGAGGGTTCCCCAAAGCCGACCGACCTCACCCTCTCGTTCAACATTTCGCTTGATAACCGTAATCTTTTCCTCCTCGCGAGCTTTCGTCGCGACGTATTACATCAAATACGCATGATGAATTTACAGGTGTGAAACGCGAAGGGAAAATCGAGAGGTAACGGAATACAGAGGCTTACGTTGCATATCATTCTAGACTAAATCTTAGTTCACATTGCTCATGTTGGAGACTGTGGCCCGTATTCAGAACGTGTTTCTAAAGATGTTAGTGCGTTTTTATGTCTTTCTATCCTTGTTTTATGTTTACTGAATGATAAAGATAGAATGACATAAAAACGTGCTAACATCTTTAGAAACGCGTTCTGAATACGGGCCTTTGTACATAAATATTGGAATACTTGGGGAGAATTGCCCGGAATGAAAAAGTATTGAATAGTATTTGAAGAGGGATTAGTATATCATTATATGTACAAAAAGTTTCTATATATAACATTGATTTTTTCATCATAGAAAATTTCGAAATTTTATATTACCACCGATAAGAAATGACATCGATAATAAAATAAATCTATGACCAATTTAACAACTAGGGAAGATTTATTTTAGAATGACATTTTCGAATGCCATCCAGAATAAAGGATATCAAAACAGGGTAAGGGGGATAGAAGCGGACACGCAAGTACGTATGTCGAGCTTGGACTAGAGGGTAACGTCGGGAATATGAGGAGGTGCAGATGGAGGAAGAGAAAAAGCGCGAGACGATGAAGGGAGAGAGCGAGACCGAGAGGGAGAGGGTGAGGGGGAGAAAAAGAGAGAAAAGCATATAGGAGGACCATACCAAAGGGGTGGCGCCGCTAAGGGAGATGAAGGTGGAGGAGTACGGTGGGAGACGCAGACGGAGAAGGAGAGAAAGGACGTAAAACAAAGTAACGACGAAATGCACTTCCCCCCCGGGTCCATCCCCCTCAGCCACCCTCGCGCCCACTCGGCGTTCACCCGGAGGGAAACGTCGAACGAAACGTTAAAAACCGGGGGAAGAGGAATGAGTGGATGGGCGAGGGTGAAGAGGGTGGCGGCAGAGGGGGCGTGCTAGGTGGTGGCTCGTTGGTTCGTGGGCCCCGTAGAGGCGCGAGGCGAAGGTTGGATGAGAGGGTGGGTTTGCTGTGGCAGGCAGGCCACCCTGGGAGGTTGGCGGGAGGTTATGACAGCCGAGGTATTGAGCGGATCCTTCGTTAAAAAAACGAGAAGCACCGCACTGAGGCGTGCGGCAGGGAAAAAGAGACGGCAGAAAGGGAGAGTGAGCGAGAGAGGTTGAGCAAAGGGAGAACGGCGGCGAGGCGGCGGCGGCGGGAGAAAGACGGAGGGAAGAGAAAGAGGTTGCTGCCGGCGGGGGGGGTGGATGAATGGGGGGATGGAGTGCACGGCTGCTGCCGCCACCGCCGTTGCCGCCGCTGTTGCCGCCGCCGCCGCCGCCGCCGCCGCCGCCGACGCCGCCGTTGCTAGAGGCGGCAGTAGTGGTGGTCCAAGGGGTGAGACCAAGTAACCGAATCCAACGCACCCTTGCCTCGCGCCCATCGCCACCCACAGCGGGGAAAAAAACGGAGCGCACGGATCTCCCCTACTTCCCTTCGCTCTCTCGCTCCTCGACCGCCCCCAACTGCTTTTCCTGGAACAGTTCTGCTATCGTCTTCCTCTCTTCCTCCTTCCTGGCCGTTCTGGACCACTCTATCTTGTTTGCTCATCGGCGGGTTCCTTCCGCCTCTGAAAAATATTTTGACGCGGGGTAGCGCATTGGCGATGATGGCGATGGTGCAACGTGGCTACGAATCGAACGGTACAAAAGGTGGAGACCTCCCGGCGCGACTCTTGATTACTATTTTAATTCCGTCGACGTGCCGCGGAGAAATGTGCCCGACGCTAATTAATTCTCTCCCGCGGGTCCGCGAAATTTGCAACCGCCTCGAGAGAGCCCGCGATTACCGCGTACGCCGCGCAGAAACTTGCTGACCGTGGATATTAAACTTCAACATCGGGCCGTCGTCTTCGATGCCCGGGAGCCGTATCGCGCCTCGATCAAAGGGCTCTTAATTGAAAGAAACGCAGGAAGCAATTTCGCTAGTCAATAAAGCCATGGAAGAACGCAAGGGTAGTACGTTGCCGACGTTCTCCCCCATTCCTTTTTAAATCCCAATCTTTTGCAAAATCCAATACCATCGTGAATGCGAAATAGGAATGCCAATTACGACGCTTTGATATCTCAGCATATTTTGAATTACGTTAATAGAGTGTTACAATTTCGCTTGAAATTAGAAGGGCCGATTCTGAAGACGGCAGAAAAATTAGTTGTTGTTGAATCCCTCAATTTTTTGCACATACATAAATTATATGTTATTCCTTATTTACAATTGCATGCTAAATTTTTCAACATCTGTTTTATTTTCCTACGTATTTGATCTAATTGCGCAATTAGCTTAAATTAGGACCAGTCAATTTGTAATACATCAGATAAGAGCAATAAGAGAGAATGCAATAAATAATCATTAAATTTATATTCTTATGACTGCATAAAGTTACATGTTCTAATTTGAAAATATTTTCAAGAACTAATTGCATGCGTTATAAATACGTACACTATGAAAATATTTTTAAAGATAGATATCATATGAGCAGTTCTTAATCGATTATCGACTGATGTGTATACCCATAATTCTGATAGATGAGAGACTAATGGAACGAGATTATCAAGATTTGAAATCGTTTGATATCATGATTGCGATTACGTTATCTTGAAACCGGTGGTCCGCCGCACCGCGGTGGTCGGGTAAGCAAGGGGTAAAAGACGAGGAAAAGGGCAGACTGGATCGGTTGGACTGAGTATGGGGTGAGTATGAGGGGATGGTGGCGAGTCGGGGCGAGGTCGATGAGAATCGAGAGTTCGTTTGTTCACCGCGCAACGGAAATGCACGCTGGACACGGAACGATGGAAGGGAGAGTGTGTATGCGAGGCGCTCTCCGGATCCGCGTAATGGGAAAATCGATTAGGGGCCGAGCAAGTAGTAAGGTGGCCGGCCAAGGTGTCGCAGATACCTGCGCGAGCTGCCCCTTGCTCTTCTTCAGCTAGATTTACGCATATGGAAGCTCAGTATCTTTGTCGAGTAGGCGATGACCTCGAATATCTTTTTCTAATCATTCAAATACACTTCTTTAGGCATTGTTAAATCGACCAGAAAATTTATTCGTATTTTTTTATACATTTTTTTCATACTCTAAGAATAATTTTGAAAAAAATGAACTTTTTTTGATCGACCTGATGTATACACACTCAAACAATTTCTATAAACGGCCTCTGTCTTGATATGTCCCCGTTTCACAAGGACGTGTCACACGTGTCATCGGAATCTCATATTCGAGACACCGTCGCATTTCTCGTTGGCATTCGTGCGAATCCTCGAAATAATATTTACATATTCACATAGTAGCGCGTGTGTATACGTATGCGGCACGGGCGTTTGTGGATTTTACTCTAGCGAGTTGCGCGAGATTACCCGCGCGTTGCATTTCTTATCGGTGACTCTCGATAACTCGGTGCAATTTCTTAGGAGAAGAACAGTACTTCGCGATAACAGCTGAACCATGACTTTATTTGTGCGTCTGTAGAATCGATACGCAAAGAGAAAAGTTTCGAATTTGTAATCGTAGGAATAGGAAGAAAAACGCGACATTATATATTTCATATTATTACGTTCTTGATATCGGCATATTTTAATATATGTTTCTCTTGATAAAACTATTTTTGCAAGCTATTTTATATTTATCTTTTAAATTATATATGTATATTATAATGATAAATAGGCACAAACTATATGTAGGACGTCACGCGCATTTAATTTATATATAATATATATATATATTTTTTTTTGTTTAAGTCGTTGTTAAGTCAGAATTACAAAATATAAATGTTTCACATTTTTATTCTATCTCACATATTTCTTTCTACACTAGAATGTTTAGATAAAAGATGTAAAATCGTGAATATACATGTATATAGATACAGTGCAAAATCAATATATCCTGTGTAGCTCAATTATTTTGCGGAAATTTGATCTTTCGTCATCTCAAAGGATCTCGTTTAGTCAGTTTGCCGAGTGTATGAGTATTATCGAGTAGTTAGGTGGAAGTTCTCTGGTGTTCTTTGCAACCGGCATTCCACAATGACTCACGTCGTTACTTAGTGACATTCTACGCTAAATCGATTCGCGAAACAGCACGAACGCTATAGAACAGGCTTCCATATACTAGGGACTCTCGATAATTAAACGGCTGCGTTTAATTTCCACCTACTCGAGCCTTAAGTAAACCATACAAATATATTTTAGCAGTGTTTAAAATGAAATACCAGTATATAATGAATCCAAATTAGATTTGTTATTGTATATTATTGTAGTTTTATTGCATTTCACTTATCCATTTAAATTTTTCTTTTTTTAATTATTAATTGTACTTTCACGATATTTTACGATGAAACGATATGTATAATTAGAAGTTAATATAAAATGCTTCAACTTAGAATTGTAATTTATATGAATTTTTATCGCAAACTCATCTTGTAAATTGAAAATATATATTTGATGTGGTCGGCGAGAATGCATATATTTGCGAGTCAACTCTGAAAGGGGGCTTGATCGATCAATGTTAGATTCCGTTTTCGGGTGATCGATATAACTGTTAGCGATACTAAGGCGCGTATGCCACGACGGATGCGCATACATTGTGCACCCGCGACGTTCTTTTCTCGCTACCTCGAAAGGCATTATCGACAAACAGCTTGCATCGCGATGACGTCGATCGCGCCTCGAACACGTGTGCACGTGCATAGCGACGAAGCGTGCAATGTGCATAAAGATATCGAACGTTTGTCGTTACGTTCTCAGCATGATCGATGCGCTTCTCGAATTCGTACATTCACGGTGAGATACTCCAGTCGAGACTATATAAAGCGCTTTTTGGGGCTGCCGAGAGCCGGTAGAGAGTATCTTCGATAAATACTCTTGATGAGTAGTGTGGAGTTCGTGAAAGTTCAATAACGATGTAACATGCAGATTTAACATTTATGAGTTTAACAGGCATAGGTTTGGTTTCGGTGCAGTGATTTATAAGATAATCTCTTTAATCTGTTAATTGACTAAACACCGATTTCACAATCTATTTCCCTTAATTTTTGATAGGGTTTCGATATGTAAATCTTTATATCTACTTTATATATACTTAAATATGAAATACAGTAATTAATTTTGCATACTAGTCTTTGCCGAGTACAGACTAGTTGACGTAAAATTTGATACAGCGAATGAGAAAAGTGATGCGAGCCCACTCGAACAAGTTGTATGAGATACTTTCAAGTATTTACTTTCTTCTTCTTCACTCAGCTGATTAAGGCTTGATCGAGTCGTCATGAACTGAAGGATTTATAGATATATGTATAGATCGAAGTATAATATACTTAAGGATATTGGAGATTGTGCGTGACGAAGCATTACTATCGATAATCGTTTTCGGTATTCCCGATATCTAATTATTTGTATTATTCATGTAAAATTTATCAAATCAAGAAAATATTATATTGTGATGACTGTGTGTCTTGGACATTATCCTTTTATCTCCGCCAAATCTCTATCAAATATTATCCTCTCATAGCGGCACTATGATTACCTAAAAAAAAGCTATCAATTTTTTATTTCTTTAGAACAATCAGCCTTTTCATAGGCTATATAAGTCATAAAAATCTCCCTTCAAATTATCCTTCAACCTATTCAACCTATCGTGGAAAAGTAATGATATCTAATTCCGAGGCTAAAATAATTCCGGTCGTTCCGGCGCCCGCTGGAAGAGTTCAATGACGTCGTCGAGAACTCGAGTACGTACACACATTCGTGTATACTCTGTGGTTGAACCGTAACGTGCGCGCGAAGAGGAGAGCGACGTCTGCCACGGGGGTGCAGGCCTGACACGGCGCAATTGACGAAAGTTGCGGTCGTATGTTCGCGCGGTCGTAAGTAATGGTACCGACTAATTGCCAAGGTAGCGGGAGTCTCTTCCCTTCATCAGGCGACAAGTGCCCAGGGTTCAATGACGTCGCTCAGGCGGGGAGTGAGCTTGAGAGCACCCGGTATGTGCATGCACATCGCGGCGAATGCGAGGAGCATGTGTGTTACGAGCCTCGAAAGCCCGACGCGTTTCATCGATATCGTTCGCATAGGCTTACCTAGGACGGGCATCGAATCGATCTTACGCCGTCAGCGGTATCGCCAAGTTAACCCGGACTGCGAACCACGAAGAGACGCGGGCACACGCGAGCGGAATATCAATCGCGGGGGGATCAAATGCTTTTAAGGAACACCGCGACTTCTTCGATCGCTACCGCATATATCCGACGATCGTCGTCGATCTGTTGCATCTTGCGGCGCGTCGGCGAAAATCGATAGTACATAAGAACGTGCATAGAATTCTTTACTTTCTACCCTAAACGCACATACGATCGATATAAATGTCTTATTATTTTCAAGATGTTAGTTGCAAAATTTGAAGGGAGACAGTCTACACTTTTTATATACAAATTTCACATTTTATATTGAGTTGTACGATACTACTAAAAACAAAAATAAAATTATAATTTTTATTTTTAAGTAAACGTTCTGTATTTAATTTTAAAATTAAATACAGAATTTCAAAAGATTTTGAAAAAATCGATAAATATCAACCTCTTAGTTTTATGTTACACTTTAATATTACACAACATATATAGTGTTTGACTTTTTTATTTTTAACATTTCACATATAATCGAAGAATATATAAATTAAAATTATTTTGGAAACAGGAAGGAACATCTACATTACTTTCATGAATTTTATAGTGTCAAATTTTATGCCGAAATAAGAAGAGGGTTGAATCACTTGGTATGATGCAATTGTATTATTGTAAAATTCCTCGTGAAATTATGCGGCCTTCTCGGAAACGCGATCGAATCAAAGTCAGGTACGAACAGTTCGTAAATTTATGGCGACGGGCGCGAGGAAGGGTTCGGCGCACGACCTAATATAAAATATGCAATATTCTCCTTCCGGACAGCCGTGCGCGCCGGCGAAGTCGGTAGAGCAATGTATATACCGGCGGACGCTCTTTCTGCGATCCGGTATAAGTAAATTGCACCTGTGCGAAAGAAAGATCAGAAGCGTTCGGCACATGCTCGTATCTCGTCACGTGACCGCCGCCGGGGGCGAGAGTGTCCTCGTACTTGTTTCTCATTATTGTGCGCGACGTAGAGTATAATTTCGCTTTGGGTCAACTGACCATTGGAAACGCGGGTAAACCGACCCAAGGGAATAAATGCTCCTCCACACGGCAGTGTCTCGTTTGCTTTTATCGTTAATCTTCCGAAGTGGAATGCATCTTCGCTTTATTCTTAATTTACGAAGGCAGATATAATTGCGAGCAATCTAAAAAACTTATAATTTGTCGTTCTTTTTTCTTACATCGCCTTCGTGATCAATTTCTTAAATACTCGGCTACAAATTGCATCTATTTTTGCACATGTATGTTTGCGGCTTTTACAAATATTCCACTTTCGTCAACATTAGTGAAAATTAATTTAAACCTTCCTTGTGAAAATGGTCAAATATGAGTAGATATATTGTATTACGTTTTCGTATCGCGCGGTACAAACAATTCTTTCTTCAAGCGTCCGCGAAGCAGCGGCTGTTTAATGAAATCAACGAGGGTGTCGGAACAGAAGGAAAGAAATAACCAGCTAATTAGGTGATGTTTGGTCTTCGAGAGCCGAGACAAACTTAGGCGTGCGCTAGGGCGGATGTCTCGACAACGAAGGCGATGGAGTGGCGGAGTTTCGCGATGAACTCAAGAGAGAATCGGGAAGGTGGGACGGGGGAAGGGGGTGAAGGTGGCCGGCAAGCGACGGAGGGTGGGTTAAGAGGGGCGATGGCGCAAGGATGGAGACTGCCGAGACGGAAGGAGGTGAGAGTGCGAGAGAAGGTGGGCCGCGAGAGGAGGACAGGGCGAATGGAAAGGACGAGGTGTCCGCGGGGGCGGATGAAAGGACGCTTACCAGCTACTACCTATTGATCGCCAATTCTTTTTCTCTTGTTGCATATTAGGCGCACTCTTTCTTCTTTCTCCTTCTCTATCTGTCTCTTTCTCTCGCTCCCGCGCGCTCGCTTTCTCTCTTTCTCTCTTTCTCCCTTCGCCTGGCTCGCTCACCCCCGTCTCGCGTCTCGCAGCCAACCTGCCCCCTCGCGGACGTGGAACGCGCGAATCCGCCCCTATAGCTACCCTTCCGCGTCCTCCCCTTCCTCCCGTCCCCCCTCTTCTCCTTTTCCTCCTGCACCTCCTCCACGTCCTCTGTGCTCGTGTCGCCTCACCACGCGAGAGAGTGCAAGCCACCCCTACCACCCACCTACTACCTACACCGCCGACTCTGACGCTCTTCTTACCGGCAATGTTTCATTTCGAGCAGCAGCAGTACCCTTCCTGTTTCGGGATGGGGCCGGCGGCCGCCCACTCCGCTTTTTGCACGCAGGTGCGACGGAATCGCGGTGTGGGAGGGCCTCGTTGCCGCGACGCGATGTAGTCGTAGATAGGATAGACACGTCGAAGGTATCGATGCGCGACTAAATAAAGGACGTAAGGAGTCCAGAATTTCTTGAATCTTCCAAGAGTGTCCAAGAGCGATTATATGACTTTTCTCTCTCAAAGTGAACCGAATCTTAAGAAGGGAGGAAAAGAGAGATGGTTTCTCCAAGACGCCAAGTTGCCGCCGCAGACGTTCTGATCGAACGCGTTCTCGTTTCTGTTTCAGATAGCAACCGGCGATCCTCGGGCGTCTTTGAGCTACGAGCGAGAACGAGGACGGAGAAGAGGACGACGTACGGATCCGATCGCCGTAGGAGAATTCGGAAGAAAAGGGAGAGGATCTCCGTGCGAGAGGTGCGGGTGTACAGCGCGGGTCGGAAGGAGGGAGGGAGGGCGGTAGGGTGGCAGAGGGATAGAGAAAGATAAAAAGAAAGGGGGAGCAAAGGAAAGGGTGAGTCAGGACGCGCCGCCGGCGACAGACTGCACTCTCTCGTGGCGCTCAGGGCGCAAGCGTGCACGTGTGTTGTGCGTTTCTGTGCCCTAACCCTGTCCCGCTACCTGGGAGGAGTAGCGTGGTCGTCATCCCTCCGCGGCTACATCCCCACCGTGCCGCCGTTGCCGCCGTTGCCGCCACCGCCACCGCCAACGACACCGACGCCGACGCCGCCGTCGGCTTGCCATCCCTCCGACGCGCGTGGAGGAGCGTCGCGTCACACCACGGCGACGACGACGACGACGACGACGACGACAACGACGACGACGACGACGACAGGACCCCCACTGCCGCTACCACTACTAACACCGCTGCTACCACCACACCGGCGGTCCACGACGACGGTGGCTTCGCTCGCTCCTGCCGGCGCGCTACATCACGCGTGACGTCGCACCTGGCAGCGCGCACGTTAGCGCGCGGCGACGTGTACGCACGCGGCGCTACCCTTTTCCTTCACGCACGCTTCACGCTCGCGGTGCGCGCTGAAAGACAGAGGAACGTTGGTGGTAAAAGGAGAGGGGTTCAACGGCGGGTGGGAGCGACGAGGGGTGGAAGGAGAGGAAATCGGAAAGAGAGACACGGAAGGGAAACTAGGGTCGTAGGGGCGGAAAGAGTAGGGGGGTGAGAGCAAGAAAGAGGAAGAGGAGAAGATACGGGAGGACGACGACGAGGGCGACAACGGCGACGACGACGAGGAGAACGGAGGAGCGCCGGCGGTGGAGGGGGTGGACATCCACGCGGGAACACGAGGCAGGCGCACCCGGCCGGCACGCGCACACACATCCTAAGATGTGATTTCAAAAATGGCGGATTGCCCCTATGCCCGCTGCATACAGGAACGCAGACACATCCGACGGGAGCTGCTGCGATGGACAAAGAATATGGTCTTCGTAGTCGGTGAGTAAAGAGTCGAGTCGTTTCTTCCAGCAGCGAGTCGTGTTTGTTGCTTACTTGTATATATACATGTGCCGGTATATGTTTCATATATACATATATACATGTATCGGCGTGCGTGCGTACAATGCGTGAGAAAGGTATTCTCGCGCGGAGACACACACGTGTACTAGGATGCACGACAACCGACTGCTCGCGCGCGCGCTGATCTTGCGTCCAAGAGAGGCGTGTCATCAGCGTGTTTGCTGCGTGGGTGCGCGTATACGTATATGTGTGCCACAGCAAGAGTGCTCGTATGTATACACACGAGTGTGCGCGTGTGCACGTACGTGCATACGTTCGCTTACATTCCGCGTGGCGGGTCTCTCTGTGTGTGTGCGCGCGCGCGTGTGCGTGTTTGTGTGTGTGTGTGTTTGTATGTGTGCGTGTGTGTGTGTGTGTGTCGTGGGTATATAGTGCAGAAACGGATTCTCTATCGGTGTGCGAAGAACGAGCGAGAGGGACCGTGAGAGAAAGAGAGATGCGGTGAGAAAGAGAAAATAGGGAGGGAAAGAGAGAGAGAGAGAGAGAAAGAGAGAGAGCACGCTGGTGGTTGAGACCTGTTGCGAACCGAAACGCCGAATCCTGGCTGACTATGTGCCAGGCGTGACTCCTACTCGCGCCTGCACGTTCAACAGGGTGGTACCACGCTGCCGGAAAATCCGATAATATTCTGTGAGTAGTTTCCCGTGCGGTTTCAAGTTTTCGTGCGTGCGTCTGGTGAGAAACCATCTTGCTCTTGATGATCTATTTATGGAAAAGATATTTGCGGTTTCTTTCCCCGGCATTCACATCTCGAATATGATGATCATGCAATATGCAATTAATTAATTGCGATATGAAAAATTGTTTGACTTTCTTTATATTTTACAAGTCAAGTTATTACGAATATATTATTTCCTATATTAAGTTTTTTTTATAGAAAAAAAATAAAAGTACCAAAAACAAAATTTTTCAGTAGTACGAGCAAATTTAGAATTTTCTTGTTATTCGGTATTTATATAAGAAATTAATAATTAATATTTTCTAAATATTTTCTAAAATTGAAATAAATGTTTTAACATTTTCAATCTTTACCATCATATGCAGCGTTTATATTTCTTTTCCCTTTTCAAAATATTAATTTCTGATATTTAACACTTTCACCCTTTTCAATCATTGGTCCTCAATTTAGTATTTTTATTCATTTAGATAGCTAGTAGCTTTCTATAAACGATCTCGTGGATAAATTCTCACGAATATGTAATTATTTCTTTTTCTGGGAATGGTAATCCATAACCGGTCTATATAAAGATTAAACTAACGTTTGAGCAATCAATATGGCTGATTCATCAATATTGAGAACGAACTTAGAAACACAGAAACAGAAGACGGTAACGTTTAGTGTGAAAGATCGCGCATTAATATTGTTACAAAAAAAATGTAAATTACAGCGAGCATTCGATCATCTCTCAAAAATCGAAATTGGTGGAGGAGATTGGCGCCGGCGTCCCCGTTCGCAGTACAAGCTACGAGAAGAATTAGGCGCCGTGCGTGCAATTTCCCGTACAAGGAAGGGTGGCGAAATCAGGCTCGCGAGACAGGCTCTACGACCTCCTCCTCCTCCTCCTCCTCAACCCACCCTTCCACGTCGGCGACGTTTACCCCTCGTTCGGTGTCGCCGAGGGGTAGCAGGCGGGCATCGTCAGACGCGCAGAGAATACTGCACAAGCTGCGTGCCTTGACCACAGACAACCGAGCGATCCCGGCCGCCGCCCGAAACCTTCTTTTCTTCTTCTTACGACCATTCGTCCTCCTTTCCCATCTGCCCCCTTTTCCATCCCTCTTCCTTCCGCCGCCCTCGCCATCCCTCCCCCATCAGCCGTCTTCCACCCCGACTTCCCCTTCTTCGCCTTTCGCTTAGTCCGTCAAGGGGCGAGCTCCGGTACTCGCGGAAGGCACGTTTCCGCACGCGTCGGTGTTGCGTGCACTCGCCGTTACGCTTCTTCCTCCACTTTTGTGACCTCTCCCGCTTCGCGCCCTCCTTCGTCCCTCTGGCCCCGATCACCCCCTCTGTCCGCCGCGCGCTCTCTCTCCGTCGTTCTCTCCCTTCCTCCGCCACCGTCGTCGTTCGCCACCACCTCTCGTTCGCGTCGCTCCTCATTTCGGAACGCAGCTGCCGCTGGTGGTCGAGAAATTTTCGCGAATCCTTCCTCGAGACACCCTCCCTTCCTTTCGGCTCACGCCGTCTTTCTCTCCCCCTCGACCCACCTTCCACTACTTCCCTCTTTCTCCCTCGTATCTCAGCCTCATCCTCCATAGGGAAGAGGTCCTAAAAAGGGAAGGCCGACAGTGGAAGTTCGACGGAGAGTGGCGGAAGCGAACGGGCGGGGGTGAGGGGAGCAGGGGTGACACGAGTTGCATGTGTGCGCCGCGTTCCTTCGCCTCTCCTCTCGAGACTTCCGCGATCTTGGAGGATCGACCAGTGCGCGTTTGGAAAAGGGTGACGGAGGGTGAAACCGGCATTCGAAATCTCGGTAGTGTTTCCAAGTAGTACGCGCGAGTGTATCGGGTAACAGCTGCCGCTGTGACGCTCGCGACGCATCACAGCGGAAGATGAGACGAGAGTGTTTCGGCGAAGAAGGATAACGAGTGAACGGGCAGTCCAAGTAGACAAGCGAGACGCCGGTAGTAGAGCGAAGATGTATTGGTTCAGTGAGTGAGTTCTAAAGAGGCGGTGGCTTTCTTCGGCGAGAGGGGTCGTTGTCCTTTCGCGCGGACAGCTTCCGCAAGTTTACAGAACTGTTGTTCTATCGAGAAGCGGCAAGACTCCTCGTCGTCCTTCGGAGGGTTTGTTACACCTGTTACGCGCGCGTTGCTCATCGGGTGCCTCGGAGTTTCGGTAGCCGCGAGAGTGCCGCGGGAGCGAAGCGCGGCGAGAGACACGCGGTAATCGTCACGCACCGTGTAATCCCCGTTGTCGGCTCGCACGCACGTAATCGCGCGATACCCATCGCCGGCCGCCGCGCCGGCGAGAGGACATGGAATTGGACGTAATGAAGCCTCTCCTCCCGCGCCGACCCGCGTTTCGTGGCACCGAGGAGCCGAGGGCCGACGGGGTGTCGCGATCTCGCGAGGGCACCGCGCGCCGCGAGTGTCCGCAGTAACGATGTCTAGATCGCGTTATTGCGCCGTCACGACGTGGACGCCGTACGACTGCACGACAGAGCTGGATTCGGCGGACGTGAAAACACGGAAGTGGATCGACGTAGTATAGGTAAAGAGGTCCCCCGTTGTGGAACGCAGTTGCGAGGCAACGGCGTGACGCGCCTACACGTGCGCGATTAGAAGCGACGGAGTCTATGTTGTTTAGAGGAAAGTCGCGCTCTTACGATCTTGAAACTTTATCGGCGATAGAAATTGAAATTAAGCGCTCTCTATTTAGAAAAAGAAATATAGCTCTGCTGTTTTCGATTAAATTTTATTAAATTAACCTAACGTTTTTTAACAAAAAGACAGAGGAAAGAAATGAGAAGTGTAACAAACTTGGTAAGAAATACTGGCTGGAAAAAGAATTTCGCGTATCAGTGATTATCGTAAGATAAGAAGTCATTAGAATACGTGCGGGAAATGAACGATGTATAAAGAGTTCTATCAAGTAACATCGGGATCGAATGTTACTTCCGAGTCGTCAAAATGATCGCGTTAATCTCTTTAATGTTAAGAAAAGTGAAGGCCCATCTATCTAGCACACTTGCCTTTCATTCATGCAAAGCATGGATTATGCGAGCATGCGCTTCGCTGTTACACATATATCCGGTAATATTTCATTGTCTAATGGAAGATTTATAGAGGATATATAGCTTTATGAAAGATGTAATATTAATAGTTCTTAAGAAAGCTCTGAGTGTATAAAGGTCGCTAAAATGCGCGCGATCCATCTCGCGAGATCGGAAAATCGAATCGAACCGGTTAAGGGTGCGCGGTGTCACTTCCGATTAGCCCGATTACTTCCCGTATCGTGCCGGGGAGGCATTACAAACGAAAACCGAAACGCAAACTCGAAGAGCAATATATCTCGACAGACGTATCATCCCTTTTCCTATTGTTCAGCCGCATCCGTTCCCTTTTCCGAAAAGGCTCGGCACGAG
This sequence comes from Tetramorium parvispinum, assembly GCA_011638315.1. NCBI lineage: Eukaryota > Metazoa > Arthropoda > Insecta > Hymenoptera > Formicidae > Tetramorium > Tetramorium parvispinum. The sequence goes on from VBVR01002291.1 coordinate 23,548, forward strand.
CAGCAGGGCAAGGCAATGCGAGGCAGGGCAAGGCAAGGCAAGGCAAGCGCGAGCAAGGAGGCGGCGGATGGGCGCAGTTACTGCTGATCGTTAAAAGGCGCATAAAAAAGGGAGAGGAGAAGGCGTTGGGAGGAAGGGGGTGGGT
>VBVR01002292.1:0-23691 GCA_011638315.1 Tetramorium parvispinum
TGTTAATAGTATTTAAGTATTGAAAATAATGAGTATTATAAATGAGTAATATGAAATAAAATAATGAGTAATAACTTTAATCCTAAACTATAATTGACAACTCTGGACAGCGACATTCAAAAATTTCATTCGGGAAAAATTTCTATCTTTCTATCTCTGCACCTGCGTGAGATTTGTCCTACGATCTGATTACAGGGCTGCGATCGGAAACTTTACTAAAGTGAAATTTCTATCTTTGTATTCTTATTTAATTTTTAGTAAATAACAAAGATAGAGAGATAGAAATTTTTCCCGAGTGAAATTTTTGAACGCTGCCCAGAATTGCCAATTCTATTCTCTAAATTTCTTGGAATGGAAACTCGGCCTTTGGAGTGTATCTAACTCTTTTGGAGTGAGATTCCCACTCCAAAAGAATGAGATTACATTATCCAAAGGCCGAGTTTCCACTCCAAGAAATTTAGAGAGTACGTTTAAGATTAAAGTTATTACTTATTATTTTATTTTATATTGCTCATTATTTTCAATACTAAAATACTATTAACAAGTTCTTAAAATTATGTTCAATAATTAAGTTAATAATTGGAGTAAAATTACACCTGTTATAGTGGGTAATTTTGAGACCCACTCTAAATTGTAAATTTACGACTAAAAACTGTAAATTTTTGCGTGTTTATAACTCTACATATAAATTTTGCAATTTCCTAATTTGTTTTTCTTTGTGCATACATTGTAAAAAAATTTACAAATTAAAAAATTGTTTTCATTTATGTACTGCAAAATTAGAGAAACATGCAAAAATTTACATCTATTATAGTGGGTCTCAAAATTACACATAATTTTACATAAATTTTTTACAGTGTATAAAATATATTTGCTTTCCATGTTTGTATTAAAGTAATCTTACATGTTGTAATAAACAAACCCTAAGTGATAGTCTCTCGCAGATACATACTATAAAGTATATGTTTCAACGCGTGTATTATTCGTATATATTGCGACGAGGACTTTGCGTTTCTTAGGCATTTCGAAAGCAGCGCTCAGTCGTGATATTTGCGCACACAATCGCGCCCAGAAACTGTTGACTCGGCTGGACGTTGCTTTAACCAGGCGTCGAAATTATTCGAAATTTGTCAGAGCCCCTTTTTGCAAGTCTCCTTCCAGAACGATGCGTTAAGTCAGGTCATGTTATGGCCTTATCTCCCACGAGGCTACACGGCGATGCAGAGAAACTCAAGAAGGCCCCGAAACGGTTCACGGTGCCGTCCCATTCCGGCGGGCCGGCCGCCTCGTCCTTTTGCGGATTTAATTTATGGAGCGATTTTAATACCTAAAAATATACCGCGTGCACCGTCCGTGTGTCCCGCCTCGAGATTCCAAGCAGTTTCTGGCCTTTCCAGATCCTCTCGCTCTCGCTTTCTCGTTCTTTATCGTTCTTTTCGCTCGGCTTCGTCCCTGTTGAGGCGGCGTGTATGCGAGTATCGCGTGCTCGCACACCCACAGAGCGTGCGTTGTTATCTCCGGATGGATCCTTGCTGAAAAATCCACGCCGATCTGTGTATGCATGCGCGCGCGTGCGTGTATGTGAATCCATGAATGCGTTCGATGTTTCATACGTGGCTTTCGATCGAATGCAACTGAATTGCAGATATAAATCGACGAAGGCCTGGGTATCCCGCGTGCCCCGGGCTTTTCAGCGTCTTTCGCCGAGTTACGCACGAAACCAGCGAGTTATACATTTCGCCAGGGAGCCCTAAGTATGATTTATCATTGCCAGTTGCGTGCAGACTCCTCTGCCGCGTGATTCCCGCGACCCACTCGTTTCTTCAGTTTCTTTTTTTCTAGTTGCTTCAGACCTACGAATGAGTAGCCGCCGCGTCTCGCGTCTTCGGTGAATCGACAGATTAAGCCGCGAATCGGCGGACGAAATTTTATTCGCGGTTTAATCTGAGCACACCGGTCGTTATAATTAATCTTATCGCAACGATAAAACCGTACTTACGGCCGCTGCTGGACGAGCGTACAGATAGACTCGGATTATTAAATTAAATATTCCGTAAGACCCTACCCGTCTACTATTCCGACGCGTTAATGTACACTAAATTACCGCGTAGAACATTATCCCCGGCTTTTACACCGATAAATGCTACTTATATCGGGGGCAATAATTCTTGTCGGATCAGCGATAAATTATTTCGGGCCTTGATATAACGCCGGTCCACACGCAGCGGCAGCATCCCCGCTCACCGCGGATTTTTACGCTGCGATCGGTCGCAGCGTGGTCGGGGTTTCACGCTATCCATACGCCAAATTAATACATCGAATTGCGAGAGCATATTTTAATAGACGACTTCAATTTGACATTTAAGAAAAAAGGCGCCATTTAAATGGAATATACCGTTTAATTACGCCATATGTTAATCCGTACACAAGCGTAACGCTGAGATAGCGGAAACCGCGCAATTTACAGCCGATCGCATTATTGCGCTATCGTATTTCGCGTATCAAGATCGCGGAAGAAAGCATTCTCGCGCGCTCGATCTCATAACGCGATACACGGGCAACCACTCGGAGGATAAAGAATCGCGCGATCTTCCGGTACGTACGTGCCCGGAGCGATAAGCGCGATCCATACCACGTGAAATCGCGGAAGTACGCACGGCCGTACGTAATTTCCCCAGGAAAACGGATCACCCTCGTCCATCTGCGCGCGAGAACACCGCGCGGAAATTGCGGCGGTGCTCTGTCCCGACGCGCCGAGATTCACCTCCATAATTCATCGATCCCCGACGCCCGCGGTGGTGTACGCGCGGATTATTAAAGCAGAAGGGGGAGGAAATATATTAAGTATAGGCGCGTGGGGGGGAGGACGTGAAGGGGAGGTGAAGGCGATAATGGTGAACCGCGACGCGCGGATATGCGGTAAGGTGGAGCCTGCACCTTGGAAATGGTTACGCATTATGATTTACGTTCGTGCGCATTGGCTGCAGTTGCCGCGACCGAGCCGGCTGCTCCGACCAGGCATGCACGTGTACGCCACGCGCGCGACCGTGTGCGTGCCCGCGCGGCTAGTAACGTCCGCGCGCGACACATCGCGGGCATAAGTTGTTGCTGAACCCCCCCAACTACCTGAGGGGGAGGGCAACGGACACGAGGCGGGGGCGGAAAGCGACGGTAGCCCCGATAAGCGCGCACGCTTAGTAGCTGGGATTCCGTTTTAGCATCAGATAAGATCGCTCGAATCCGTTTTAATTAGCTTAGATGGATGGAGCCTCGTTACGGGCGAGCGTGCAACGCATGCTCGCATTAGTATCGTTTACACGCATCGCGAAAATTACAACCCGCCCCGGTTGATTACATTCTTCATGCGGCGATACTCGTAAGCGATGTTTCCCGTAAACGTGCAGATCAGTCACACTTTACGGTTCGTTTATTAATACATGTGAATTTGCATTTTTCCACGTGTACGCACCAGCGGATATCTCGCACGATCGACATTTATTTTCGTTACATCGATACATCATAAGAAATGTAAAGGTGCTGTAACGATCGCGCGACTAGTATTAAACACTATTTATATGTATTAATCGAAGGTAGTTGTGCCGATTGTAATTTATATTCTGAGACGATTCAAAATGGAAAAGGCTTCTTTACCATTCTCTTCCAACTATCGCTATAATTGTAGTTTATTATTACCAGAGTCATCAAATGACCTGCTGTTTGATAGTTTTTAATACTACTTATTTTGAATGCAATAATAAATTCACAGAGAAGTTATCACAAGTACCTCGCGCACGCCTTCGTGTGCGTTCAGAGATGTCAAAGAACGAGAAAATTACTCGCTTTACATTCGTTATGTCACTATCGATTCTTACATCGAATGTAAATTGCGAATCCCATGCGACATTTTGTGCGAAAAATCGCGTATCTATTTGCCGGAGTAGGTACTAATACTGATTTCTCATTTTTCCGGGATAGTTATCGCGCCGTGGCGCCAGCGAAGACCCTCATCCCTCGATACGACGGCGCCGTGGTGCGCGTCGTTTTGCTCGCATCTCGTGCGCTTTCAGCTCGGAAACATCCGGCTGCGGAATGACGTTTACGTGAGACTCTCGCGGCATTGCACGCGCACGTCGGTTGCGGTCCGTTAAGTACCTCCGTGTGCGCGCGCGAGCGCGCTATCTCACTCGACCCTGATGCCTGCATCCGCGACCGATAACGCCGCAAGCAGATACGCGACGAGATACACGTGACTCGTTCGTAATTTTGCAATTCAGATCCGCGCCGGGAGTGATACGCCGATCCGATACGGCGCTACGGCGTTCTACGGCGGCGCGTCTTACGCACGAGAGAAAACGCGATCGCGCGACATGCGAGATGCACTTCGAAATTTGTGTTTGCGTCGAGGACTGATTACTACAACGGTGATTATATAACAGTGCCATTGATAAACTGGCGTTTTTGTATATGAACGATCCTTGCACAAAGTGATCCAGCACTTTTATTGTATATAAAATTTAGCATAGCAACAATTTGAGTTTTAAAATTTTTATGGCATAGGACTTCTCACCCTCGAAAAGTTGGAATTAATTTTTCACCAGTGTCTCTTTAGGAGTTATACATATGTATGTTTTATTTCTTTAATTATAATATTGTTAAAGAAAGGAAAGAAACGAAAAAAATATGGAAAATGAATATATAATAAATAAAAAAGAGCAATCTCTTACATCTTATAGCAGGATACGCTATTGAAGTAGCGTAATCATAACATATTTTTATTTTTAAAAGTTCAATCTAAAAAATTCACCCTTGAAGAGATTGAGGGAAAAGAGACAAGTTCGTGTATGTAATTATGATATTTATCAATCTTGAATATCATATGACATTGCATACCCAGTTTTTAAAACACAAAGTTGTTAAATTAAACAGCATGTTTTGCGAGATTCGGATCATTTAAATCGAATTGGCCGGTGGTGATTTATTCAAATTGGTGCTTAATTCTCCTAACATAAAGCCATCTATTTATTACTATATTAGCCAACGTGAATAAATTTACAAATTACAGCGAGAATATCGAGCAAGGAGCGGTCGTGCAGGCGGTCGCGATCGCCATGCGTTACGGAAAACGTGTATATTGCAAAATACGATTAGTACAGAGCCTTGACCATGATAAATATTAATGGCCATTAATACGGCGTCGTCTTGTACCGTGCATTAGTTTTCTGTACTACTGCAATACGGGCGCCGTTTTGCTCGTGTTGCGGGCTGCAATTCCTCTCGCAATAAAATAATCATGGAATAGAATCAGTATATCGACGACGCTGTCTCCAGCCTCCAGCATGGCGTCGCGACGATTTATTCCCGCACTAAATGGATTTACGTGAGAAAATTATAAGAGACACATAGTACCCGATGATACTTCCTGCGATAATAAAGTCTAAAGACATTTTCTTGAGAACAACTTCGAATCAACTTCTTATACGGGAAATGATCGTTCATGCGAGTTTCATTATCGCCTCATTAACTCTATTTATTCTCATCAATTAAACGCTTAACGTCGAAGACATTGATGATATAACTACTCTTCAAAATCGAGAGCTTTCATATTCGTGCCGTTTAACACGAGATCTCGGCTTATCGCGCGTACTGTTATTATAAGCTTAATCCGACAGGTGATCTCCCGGTGAAACCACCCGGAAATCCACGCTGGCGTCTCAGAGGCCGCCACGATTCGCGCATCTCTGCGGAAGTGACGGATTCGACGAGTCGACGTTTAGATTAGCGCGATGAGACGGAGGCGGTATCGCGATTCGTTTTTGCCGTCGCATCTCGGGTATGCCGTACGGCGAGAAGTTACACGCTACGTGCGATCGGTTGCGCACGATTTTTCGGACGGGATAGCCGCCGCGCCGCGGTTAATCGGGTCGCTGTCGGAGCGCTCTGCATTGCAAAGCAAAGAGGCGCGATGGTGATGGATGACGCGAGCCGCAACCAGTGCTCTTTTCCGTCATTGATATTTAGATTATCTCGCGCTCCGCCCTGAGATCGCTATAATTTAGAGCACGCCTTTTTGCTCCCGCATCGATTTCTATATTCGCCGGCAATTAGTGCTACCGCGGCGACTAGACGCCGATCGCCGCCGAGCGGAAAAATGTCTCCGCCGGCCGATCGACGAACGACTGCACGCCGCCCGAGAGAATCGTTGTCGTTTATCAATTCTTTATCTCGGACCGGTTCATCGCGGGAGTTCCTTGAGAACGCGGTCGTGCGCCTCGCCGTCGCGCTTCGCGTGCGTTTGTAATACGTAAATAACATTGACTTCATAAAGCACATTATACCGCGAAATCTACGGAGCGCGGTTCTATAAATCAAGCTCGCACTATCCGCTGGCTAAAGTCCCGCGGGCATGCGGGCATACCGCTAATGAAAATTTGTAGAACGTTGTTATCGGTGTGCCGCTCAGACTGACGCATCGTTTGCATAAATATCTTTGACAGATTTCTAACGATACGAGGCTGCGACTATCAATGAATAAAAAAAGGTAATAATTTTTACTACTATACTTTCTGTCATCTCATTGTCGGTAAGATTTAAAGAATTTTCGTACGAACGAAATCTTATAAGGTAGAAATGTTTTATAATATTACAGCCTTCTTTGGACGTTTAACTCACAAAAAGTTAAGTACTCCTGCAAGCTAAGTTCCAAACTAATAAGAGAAATAAAATTAAAATTATTTCTCCGAAGGAAAAAGGCAGACGAAATAATATCGGGCAAAGACTCGTTATGTACATGCGAAATTTGCATGCGTCAATCATTTATGACTGTTGCGATCCGACACACAGTCGAAAGAAGGAAAAGGCGAAACATGTAGCCAGACGAAATTATCGTGCCAGACGCCGTAACGCTTGTAACGCTTGAGATACCCTGCGGTTCTTTTTCCATTCTGCGTGAATAAGCGCGAACTAACGGAACACTTGTTTACACTCGCGCATTCGACAATCCATAAATCGTGATTCGACGTCGAAGTCGCGCTCACACATCTCCGCTCTGCATGGAGCACTATTCGTTCGTTCGCTCGAGCGGTTATGATTAGTCGAATAATCATGATCGGTAGCCTGTTTTCGCGGAAAATCGGCGCAAACGAATCGTCTCGCATGCCTGATCCTAATTAATAACGCAAAAGGCGCCCAGAAAGTTGTCATGTCGCGAGTGAGGGGAAAATTGCAATTTGCCGATAGGGAATAGGGAAACCCGCCCGTAATTAACTCATGTTTGTCGGCTCGCCGTACTTTCTTTGCGTCTTGTGACGTCTCCGCCGCATAAATTATTTTTACTTCTCGTATCCTTTAATATCGCTCTGCGTTTTAATTCGCTCTCTCTATCTTTCTTCCTTCTCTTTCATCCCTATCCCAATCCTTACGACCGGCTGACCGGCTGGCCGGCCAACTTGATCGGCTACCTGGTCCTTCGCGTTACGCATTCAGGTCTTGTCTCGATGCAGGATAATATTTCCTGTAACTGTAACTGTATAACAGATTTATGTGCGAGTCACCTGGGCGGTGAGAGAGAGAGAGAGAGAGAGAGAGAGAGAGAGAGAGAGAGAGACAGTACGTGTGCAAAATAGGAAGCCTTATCGCGGCTCGCTCCCGCGTGAAATTGGACTTAATGATATGATTTTCGACCGGAACGTGACGCGGAGTTGCGAATTGCATTTGTTATTAAACTCTATGCATTGTTGATATGAGTGACAATTTTTATATCAGTCTGCGAAACCGATGAAAAAATAAAATCGAACAATAAGAAAAAGAGATTCAATTAGTAACCTTTGTTTACCGGATATTCATGTCGATTGAATCTCGCTTTTTTAAAGAAAAAGCTAGCTATACGATTCAATAGTACATTCTTAAGTCTTTATACAAAGCTATCAGTTTTCCATTTCTCCGTATTTTTACATCAAATTCTGAGAATCTATCTTTCTCTATCTTAATGTAATTATCGTTGAAATTTACCTTGTATTAATTTTTTCCAATTAATATGAATATTCAGGACTATTACATAACAAACGCTATAAATAATGAATAAGATAATTATGCGGGAATGAAGCAACGTTACTCGCCTTGTCTACATCTTTTTCTGCTAAGCGATAGTAACAAATTTCTTCTCTGTATAATTTCTGTAAGGTTCATTTAACGCACCATTAACGTTTTTCTTTTATACGAAACAGTTATGTCAACTCACCGATAAAAATTCTCCCAATATAAATCTGCATTTTTTTTAATACCGCGTTGATTCACATGCCGTTCTATTTGTATCAATAAATGTACCTTTGAAAGTGCCTTCGTCTAAAAAAACGGCTGTCTAATTTACATAATGACGCCAGGTAAAAACTAGTTTAAGCAGCGAATTTTAAATAAACATCTATATCCAGATGTTAGATCTTCCATCGGTTTTGTGAAATCGCGCGACCGAGACGATTACAAAAAAAAATCCGTCCATCGAATCGAAGAAATTTTTATAGACGTGATCAACTCGATTTTATTCGCTCGATGTGAAAATACGCATCGACACATGCGAAAACACGATTGCAATTGAAGACGAATAACCGCAATGTAATTAATTCAGCGTATTAATAAAGTGCGCGTATCGGTAACTTTCTAGAAAATTACTGGCGCACATGTTTGTTGCGGGATGGTATATTTATCGGGCTTCTACACGGTGACATTAATGATATAACGTTAAACGATATTATTCGTTGTTCTTATGAGTATACTCAATGGTTGACGTTGATTAACAACACGGTCAGACGGCCGCGCTGATAATATGCAGTGTGGTATCACACGTCGACGATTCCGATTTTCGCTATAATTATTATACACATAATTATATATTGCCGTATTTCAACGGCTGCCCACGCTGTACACTAATACGAGACATTACGTAATACCACGACGGCAGCAAATGCAAATTCGCCATTGCGTAACAGGGCTCGCTATTCCCTATCGCCGCTCGTCTAATTTTAATTAAGGCTAACGTATAGCACGCTAAAAAAATATCTTATAAAAATTCATTATAAATAATGCAACATTAAGGTCAATCGAGATAATTGTCATGATCGATGGTACGAACATTGCGACATTTTTCACATTCTCATTATAGCTATTTTATACGATCTGTAATCATGTCGGAATTCAGAATAGTAACTTTTTTTTATAATTAGATGACACGCGCATATGAATGACGTCTTCAAGACTTTCTGAAAAAAATATCTAAAGATTATCTTTTATAAGATATTTTTTGAAACGTGTATAACTATTTCTTACATCAACTGTAATATTTATTAAAATACAGCATGATTATAATGCAGCATGATCAATCTGGATGTAACAATTTATAAAAGTGTTTACTATCAATTCAATTTAGTATTCTTTTTTTATTATTTCGGAGAATAAATACTGACACAATAAATTTACGCAAAATTTTGCAGAAACGTAGAAGAGAAACGCAAGACATAAATTACACAGGCACACAAAAAAAAATAAATATTAAATCACCGATTTATTGAGCAATTCCTCTCTCGTTCTTATTTTTCTTGATAAAGCATTTTTGTATAACTTTGTCAAAATATTTAAAAATTATCTCAAATAAAATGTCTTTTAAAGATATCTTTTATTTAATTAATATGTATCAAAGAAATTATAAATCAGTGCATGACTTCTTTGAAATTTTAAAAATTATTAACTGTCTAATGTGGCTTTTAAAAATTACTATGTAAACATTTCATTAAAAACATACATTTATTTTTATTATATTTTAAATTCATTACATTTAGTTTTCGTTTATTAGATTATAATTTGTTATAATTTTTTAAGTGTAAAGAGAAATTAAAAACCACTAATTGATATATCTAGAAAATGAGCTCTTCTTACTTCGATTGTAATGCAACTTATCTATTTGGATATTTGATAAATCATTTCTATTACCCGAACTCGGGATGTGAGAAAAAAAAGAGATCGTTCTCATGGCTACGTTATAGCCATGCACTCGATATAGAGCTCTGATGGCAACGAAAAAGCTATGATACATTATATACAGGAACACTCTCTTTACAAAAAAGAGATAGAAAAAGAGGAAAGAGAAAGAAGGAGAAATGAAAAGTTTCTTGGCTTTTACGTGGCCGACAGGTACGTAGAACTCTGACGGGGGTGTTTCCCAACCTTTGGCAGGTGTATTTCTTTAGAACATTTTCTATAGAAGATCATCGGTATATATGTTGAAGTTATGCTTAGTTGGCGCGGTCTCACTCACATACACACACACAAATGTGCTGCTGAGATAAATATATTGACCGTGTATCGCAGGTATATAGAAGTAACATCTCTCAGCGAGCAGGTAGGAAAGGTCTATGTATATATATATCTACCTGCCTAAAATGGTTAAGAAAAAAAAGATTATCTTCCTCTAGCAGAAGGATAATGCTTCGGTCCGAGGAAGGAACGCAACCGCACGTAAAAAATACTGTAGCTGCTGTATGATATAAATTTCTTAAATAGTAAGAATTTTAGAAATTTTCAAATCTGTCAAGATTTAGGATATATGTAGAGCACTGTGGATTTTTGAAAACTTTTCTTTCAGACTTTCAAAACAAAAGACACCTTTTGGCACCTTGTTCTCTGAAGATTACACAGTTAGTAAATATCACAGTATTTTCACTGGACCTTTCATCGTTTACCTTACATTCATCTAATTTCGGTAAAAGTAAATTAAAAGTAAATTAAAAGAAAAAGAGCTCTTTAACACGCAGCGTATTTATAATTCTGGATTATATAACACAGCGATTTATACAAGTAGATTTTACACGCGTATTTTTCAGGATCAGATTACTTAATATACTTAACAGGTTTCTAAGATCAGTTGGGACAACTAATTAAGATTGATTCAGCTGTCCGGGATTGAATACATAGTAGCGAGGTATCGGATCTCACGCAATGCGCAAGATTAAAGTACCGATTTTTCTCCGTTGCTGAATCACGCGGAGGTAACGCGATCGCGCGCCGAGCACATTCGATGACCTTAATGCAGCGAGGGAATATTTAAGAGCGTAATACATTTCGGCTCGTAGGTATACGCCGCGCAATTTACACGCGTATTCCACGTGTGTCCGCGCAACGTAATTAACGCACGGGAGAGGGGAAGCCTCTAAGATGTTTTTATTCCGCTCTTAATTACCGCGACCGCACGGAGCACTGTCGCATTATTGCGTAATCGCGAAGTAATTAATATACCTTCACAAACCCGCTTCGGGATTGAGGTTTTTCCGTGCGCTTACACGAGTACAGTCTCTGGGAGATGCGCAATCAACGTTAATTGCGTAACGCTTAATGATAAATTATCTCTTACGCTTATCCACGCATCGTTGGACAATATGTAAAGCCGATAGGATAGGCAATTGCCAGTCGCGCGCCGGTCAGCCTCATCCTTCTTCCTCCTATCATAATTGAGCTATGCATAATAAAAGATCACTAAACGACGACATCTTAACAGATCTCTAATGACCACGTATCAAACGATGATGGGACCGCGGTTCGCGTCTCGCGTCCCCGTTCGCGCTGCCACCGCGAGCTTCTAATCGTGCGAAAATTCTCGGGCGAAACTTATCAACGACCGAGAAATAAATGACGGCCTCCGCCGTGAGCTTCATTTTTTTTTCTTCCTCCGTTCGTATGATTTTATAATGAGAGACGAGATAAATAATGCATGTGCAGCCGGGCATAAAAGCAGCGGTGAACTTTTAACATTCTTAGATAGAAGTGCAGGTATGACGACCGTCGAATAAGGCAAATAAACCGAGACTGTGATTAATGCGTATCGATTTCTTAAGTAACCTTAAGTATACTTTGATACATACTTATTTACTTTATATCATTTCCTTTATGTAATAATTGAAAACCGGATAGATCGCTATATTATAGGGAAAGGCAAATATACATAAAAAGCTTAAAGCATCTTTTCTATCATAAATATGAAACAAATAAATTTTGATAAATTAAAATAAATTAAAAAGAAATTATCTTAAAAAATAAAGAAAAAATTATTAGGAATAATTAAGCGAAGGAATAGGTACAATTAGAAATAGTAACAAAACCTTTTTCTCTTCAATTTCAAGTAATATTCGCTTGAACAGAATTTTTATTTAAGGTTTAATTATTGAGACCTTTAAGATTTTAGTGTTAAGATTTTAAACATTATTAGAGAAGCAACAGCGTTTAACTAAATTTAGGTAAAAAGAAAATTACTTTTGAATAACATTTTGAAGTATTCCATTCATTACATAGCTATAATGTACAAACACCCAAAATAAAATTTAAGAATAGTAATTAGATAGTTCGTAGAATGTAACATCAGACAATGACGGCAACGAACAATCTCCAAATTATGCCTCGTGAATCCTTGATGGCGGGCCCCCCAATGGAAGTTCTGCCCGACCCACGATGGCTGCTGGTCAGGCCCAACGCGTTCACGAATCATGTGTATATAGGCCCAGCATAGCATATATCCACACACGCACACGAGTATCTATAGTACCCTAGTGTCGTTTTACTGTAAGCGTTCATTGGTCACACGGAGTATTTTTATCGTTCTTTCTTTCGGATTATGCATATCAGAACATAATTCTAAATCTAACGAAAAGGATGCAAATTTTGTGCCGCCCCTTAATAATTTTTATGAATCCTTGATCTAACCTCTCCAAATGAATACGATTTTCAATCTAATCGGGGAATATTGGCATACACGTAAATCTGAACACGGACTTGTGCTTTATGTTTATCCATTAACTCGAAGCAGTAATTACGCTGGAAGTTACGTAGGTATCATATTCGATGGGAAGTTAATAAGCGACGTGTACCCGCAATAGCTGGTAAAAAAGGCTCGTTTAAATTATGCACGATAATTCCCGTGGCAGCGAGGCGTAAATAAAATTTTAATTCATTTGAAGTTATCAAGTTAAGTCATTAGTGGAATTCTGGACATTTTATCATTCGTACGTTTCGTGGATGTTTCAAATTATCATATATGACGCACCGATCCTTCAAGAAGTCTTAATTGAGCAGTAACATATTTATTAAAATAATTATTTTTATTGGATTTAAATCTAATTTTAAAATAAAAATTTTAGATCAATGAGAATATTAACTTCTTTGTAGTGATAATATTTAAAATGAAAAATGTAGGAAAAATAAATGTAGTAATAAAAATCGCATTTAAATATACGGAATTAAAATTTTTTATTCTTGTTTAATTTGCATTAATAACGAAAATTTTATTAATGCGTTAATTATAATAATTTACATATATCAATATTGCAGTATTTATTATAATATATATTTCAATATATATTACAATTAATATATATATTTCAAAAAATACATAAAACAGAACATCGATTCTCTCGGATGCTAATGTTTATATTTATTTGCTTTTTTCTTCGTTAAGCCATTGCTGACACAAAGATAAACTTTCATTGGTATTCATTTATATTTTTATCAATTAATTTATGATATACCAAACTTAACCGAATCTAGACGAAACATCTTTTGTGCCTTTTGTTATTTATAAGAGAAATCTCAGTCTCTATTGAATATTTTTTCTGATCTGACTTTAAAATTTTGTGTATTTGTTAGAAATCTTAGTTTTTCAATTGGCATCATTTACTTTTTTCAATTTAATTATCACTTTATTCAACATAAATCCAAACACAATATTTGTTTCAAATTTGTTACATTCTAAAATTGAATGACTTTAAAGGTAAGTAGCACATTCCGTCGTTATTATCATCTTTTGTGATTTTCGTTACTTTACAAAGGATTGTGCGTTCGATGATTTGCTCGGCCAACTTACCAGTCGAAAAGGACATTTCTTGCGCAAATGTCCCTGAAATATGTCATCGCACGCCTTTTTCAGAGAACGATTCAGCCAATTACGCTGCGGAAGCGACCAGTTAACGAAATCAATCGGGACTGCCAACGACTGTCGTCGTTGTTTCAGGGAAAAACCCTCTCGTGAATTGCGGCACGCGGTTTATACCGTCTCGTTTCGTCGTGACCATTAAACTGCACTACTCAAGTCAATGAAACGCCCTCCTTATTCTCTCCTCCTTGCCCTCCAAGTACGCAAGATGCACCGGACGCATGTCTGAACGGGGTAACTGTTTTCCGTTCTTGCGAAAAGTTAACGGCCCGCTCGAGATCACGCTGCAATTTCGCCGTTTTATGGAAGCAGCGATGCCGGGCGTAGCAGCGTGCCGGACAACGACGTAAGAACAGCCGTTGGGTATCCGCGCGATTTTACAGATACCGTTACACGCAAGGGCGACTTAATTTCCTACGCGATCGATTTATCGGTGAGACAGCGAAATTCCACGTCGGGTTTCTCAGCGCAATGTCGACGCGACTCAGGTTACATGGTGTATCATGAAATTATTCTAGATGCCTAATCTAAAATCAGGCAGTCAGCAAGAAAAATCCGTTAAATGCAGAAACGTGAACTTCTAGAAGTAAAAAATTTTAATTTCTTTTTCAAAATCAACGTTGTATTAAACAAAATGAACATTTTTTGATAATACAAAGCTTGTATATTTTTCGAAATACAAATAGATCTCATTCGCTCAATAATCCAAAAGTTAAACAGATAGTTTCCGTGCAGAGTACATTACGTAAGAACGATTAAATTAATAACTACTTTTAGCCGCTACGCAGTTAATTGTACTGCATGTGTTTAAGAAAGATGTGCAATTAATGTTGATGTCGTTGGTGTGTATGTGTTTTTTGTATGTGCGTCTATATATGTGTATGTGTGTGTCTGTGCAAGCATCGGCCGAAGAAAGTTCTTTTTCTGGTTCAGCGGGATCCTCTCGACAACCTGATTTCGCCGATCCACCTTCCACTTGTTGGCACAACGAGTTGTTTTCGCGCTGAGACTAATTGCATCCATTAATCGTGACTCGATTCGGTAATTCAGATTTGGACTCGTTTTGTCAGTGTCTCGTTTGCGCGCTATGAATGGCTCATCGATTTCTACCAGACCAGTTCTCAACATAAGTATTATTACTATATCTGCGTTTGAAATATTGAACAATTTCGTGTATTTCACATTTCTACGACAAACTCGAAAGAATATAACATAATGCAATAGATAAGCCCAAATAAAATAAAATAGTAATTGTGATCAACTTTTATCTCCATAAATATAATCAGACTCAATTCTATATTCATATAGGATTCACGTAAATTCACATTTAATTGACATTAAATCATACTTATATTATATTTTATGAGATTAACATTTTTTTCTAAAATAATATAAAAATTATATACAAGTTAATATAATTAATTATAAAATGTAGCTGGCCTTGCATTATAAACTTAGTTATTTCTAGATACTCTTTCTCCCACAAGGGAATTAAAGCTACGTAGATGAATATTAAGATAAGATTCAACCGAGTACGAAAACAAGCAACATTATCGCTAATTACGCGTGCACCTTAAACGCAGTTCCAGTTGCGGAGTGCGACGAAATTTATCGTACCACGGTTGCGTCCTTATGTTATTACGTAGTCGCTTAGTCGCGTGACAACAGTGCGCCATTAACGAAGTCGTTGATCGTGCATTCAATGTGGGCAATTTATTCGGGCATAAGACATCTGAAGGTCGAAAGTATAAAATAAAAAAAGAACATTAAGAGAGACAGAAAATTTCGTCCAGAAGAATGCAGAATACAAAAATAAATTTCGAAAAATTCTTTTATTCTTTTTATACTGTTGCAATATTTATTTTTCATGCAAAAATATTTCATTTACATATTTTTAGAAAAATAATCTCTAACAGAATCATACAAAATATTTTCTAATATGTTCTAGTATTATTCATTATTTAACATTAAACAAATTTTATTAAGAACTAGCGATATTTAATTTTCTATCTAAGTTGTATGATCTCTTCAAGGCTCCAACAATGAGTACTTGCAACAGTAGCCAATAACACGAAGCTGCGTCTGGTCATTCTGATGATCAACTTATTGTCTGCGCTAGGCAATTATTATCCTTGCATGCCAGGATCGGTTCGAACGTAATCGTTACGGAGCTCCCGTAACGACGTACCGGACGATAAACGCCACTTCAGCGTACGGTTTTGCGCGAAGATACATTCACGTGTAATGCCGATATTTCGCGAGAGTAAATTTTCCACGACGACTGATTAGTGGCGCTACGGTAAATTAGAGAGAAGCTCTAAACGCACGTGTTTTTACATACGCTGATCGGCTCTAGCATGTGTAAAGCCGCTTACGCACAGACTTTAAATCGTACAATCAGAATCAAGATATTAAATCATTCGAAAAAGATTAATTGCTAGAATTAAAAAGAATAAATTATTTAATACTGTGCATAAAAAATAATAAAGTACGTTATGTAAACTAATAGTTTTAAATCTCTGATGTACGAGACAGATTTCTAAAAAAAGTATAAATATTGATAGCCTTAACGATCTAATGGAGATCGAAAAAATTATGGTATAAATCTATTGGCATATTAGTTTATTATTCGCTTTGTGTAACCAAATTTTATTCACAGAAGAACAGTCAGTTGAATGTTTCACTGCGCTTCAGATTGTTTTACCTGTGTGAAATCGACCTAAGCCAACTAGGCACGCCTAACAACGTGAATCAAGCGCGACGCGTCGTCAAAATGCACGTTTAACCACCGATAACCCTCGCAAACGTACGAGCCCGGCTGCTTATGCTCGTATGCGTAACACTTTCGATACCGTTATCACGAGCGCCATTGCTGCGCTTCCTGCCGCCAATCTCTCGTGCTCAGAGTTCTTTTATGTCGCGATATGAGCGCGCGAGCAAGCGTAAGAAACGTCGATTTGCGAGCCGGTCGCTGGAATATAATTATCGACAGGATAAATCAGATTCATTTTTTTGTATTGACGTTTAATTAGCATTAGATAGCCGGACAGAACTTTCCGATCAGCCAGGCTGGTATTTTAAATTATCACTTCTTGATACTGAGTGAAAATTCTGTTTTGCCCGTAAAGCGGATTACATATATCGTAGTTAAGTACTTCATATTTTTACATTTTTTTCTCATGAAATTCCTTCAAACTAAATGACTTATCCAAGAATGAGCAGAGTTGAGAAAAGTCTATCTCTTTTCCTACTCCACATGTTACTTCACAATGTACAATATATAATTATAATATATATCTAAAATGATAAGAGATTGTCTGAAAATATCCTGCTGTGTTTAAAATTCTGCTGCAATAAAAATGAAGGGAAAGTAGCAAAAAACAAAAATGATATAAATATTTTACACAAAATTATATCAGAAATCATCTCATTACATACATCATATATACGCACATAAATATCGCAGGCGCTTCTTTCGTTTGCTACCCTGCATTTTTATTCAGATGTAAACACACCGGTATTTGCTTTGGTGAGACGTAACCGGCAAGAGCTGACCGGTCTCTCTCGGCGAACAGGTAGTGACGATCTATACGCGCGCACGTGTGTATACACACGTGTAAATACGTGTGCGTGAATAGATGCAACATTGACGTTTCTCTGAATGAATCTCGGGTGAACCAGTTGAGAACTATTATGCGCGCTTACGAGTCGCTTAATAACGAGGCACTGGAGACTTCAACGCCCGCATAAGACAGCGCGTCGTGCCGAATTTTCCCTGGAGACTTTGATGCATTCAACGCAAGTCAATTTCAGTCAGAAATCGAGAGAGTTCTAATCTAAGATTTTAATTCATTCAACATTATGTAATAATATTACAATGATGTCTACGAGTAATGATACTGATAGTAATTAGAACAATAAAACATAAATATAAATTAATAAATAATTGATGAATTGTTCTTCATGAATATAATTTAGAACTTAACTGCAAAATGAGCCACGCAGACTAAAAATTTAAAAAATGTGTTAAGAAATTTTCAGCCACAATATTCTCATCAGCACATCAAATTTGTATGTTTATATTTTTTTACAGAAGTTTTTACATACTAAGGTTTAAAATTATTAGTTATAGCTATTTTACTCAGTTATATTTAACGTGAGAAAGGAAGTATATGTAAAATGAAATAATACTATTTTATTGTAACTTTTTTATAACTTCGAAAAGAAAAATTAAAAATCTTATATCAAACAATAAATAAGTACGGAAAAAAACTAGAATATATATTTACTTTTGTTAAGAATGTAAAATAAATCTGTTGGGAACTATTTATAAAAGACAAATTATAAAATCATGTAAGACATTGTCATCAAGTGGTGATATAAGTGAAATCATAAAACAATAAGATCTTTGAAATTTATTTAAGCTCCGTACAATAGATTCATTCTTTGTAAATTAGCCGTTAGCCTCTTGAAGATATTCTATCTTATTATCAAGCTATTCTATTTCACGAGAATCACTTATGATAATTGGGAAGTCTGTTGGCAAGAAAATACAAGAACGAAGCGATCCGAGCAAAAATTAAAAGTTTTTGTTTTGCTCGCGCTGACGAGGCGGAAATGCGCAGACGCCTAGTCTTATCGTTAACGGAAGGGTTTCGAGCCACCATTTTACATATAATTTTTAGCGGGAAGTCATGGAGAATCTTTATAGATCTAGGTGACATCAGCGATTGAAATAGCCCTACTTGCTCATCTTATACTAATATAAATGCTAATAATTAGCGTTTATTTTCCTCGTTTATTTACAAAATCACATTGCTTGCATTATAGATAAGAATTTTGCAAGCATATAATTGTTGCATGACTAACAAAAAAAAACATTATGTACTCTGGATAAGAAATGATAAAAAAATGTGAAAAATAATTAAAAATAAATAACATAGGTATTACTGATTAAAAAAAAGAAATCGGATTTCATCAAGATTTATTTCGAATGAAATAATATCATGTAGCGCACAGAGAACCAAAATAACGAGTGCAACATGGAGCAAGAATTAAAGTCGGTATAATTTTTATGTTCTTAATTCTTGATGCCATAGATACAAGCTATTAAAAAAAAAAGAATTTCGATACAATTTCCTTACGCAATTATATCGGACATATAGTTTTAAATTGTCTCTTTACAGAAACGTTCATTCTAATAATAGCCTATTTTATATACACTTTTATATATACTTTACTAATATTGTACTTATTAATATTCCTAGGATTTGTAATATTACTACAAATTATTTACGATCCTAAATTAGCTAAAGAGAGCGAGAGAGAGAGAGAAAGGCTTTACATTAAGTATTTTCATATAATAAGACTATAATGAACCGAGCATGATTTTCGCGCCCTTCGTCCCTTCCATTCCGGCACACACGTGACAAATGAGCATTTTGCCAAGGAGAACGCGCATTTCGCCGATAATAACATGTCGGCGGGTATTCAGAGGGATGTGCGTAATTACGGGTGACGCGACCTACGACAGAATCGTCCGTGGATGCTTCTGCTGAAACGAGCATATGATGTATTCACAAGCGCGCGCAACTTTAACCCCTTCTCGAATACCAGCGGCAATTTTACTCTTGCAAAAAATATATAAAAATTGTGGAAAGATATCCCTTTCTGTTGACGAAATAATAAATTTAATAAATTTTGATATTCTTTGAAATAAGCGTTTTTGCTTGCGAGAGCAAAAACGTTATGTAATATTTTACTGAAATAGGTCAAAGTGTGGCGGTCTAGTGTTAAAAACGAGAGATATCGAATGACTCTATACGTTGTCATTCTAAAAGTAAACTTTGTCTTTGATCGAGCTGAATTATGGACACTTCCTCGCACGTTTTCCGACACGCTTTGTGATCTGCATAAATGTAGCCAGTGCGCGCCACATTTATCCCGTCGGTGTGAGAGATATACGACGGAAAGGTGGGCGCAGAAGGCGACTTTACGACTACGCGACGATAGATACGACGAATAGAGAGGGATTTTCTCGACGAGGATCGGACTTCGATCTGCTTTCACGAGGTCGACGTTAGAAAGCCGCGCGTAACGCGCGCTCGTCCGGGACCGATTCTTCGGCCGATAGCGCCAGCACGGTGCTGAGAAATTATCCGTCAGCTATTTTTCTTGGCCTGTTATCCTCGCATCTAATTCGCTACGGAAATACGCCATGGACCGCGAAAATGGAGCTAAGAAATCGGAAGATTGATATTTCAAATCCCGCGCGCACGGGATTCCATCCCTCTCAGAGATTGTCGTTTCTCCCCCTTCCTCTTTCGCTTTACCATTCGAACCACCTACGCAAGTGCACAGCCACCCACGCTGCCCACAAGCGTGCGGAGATCGTGACGATTCCCACGGAAAGAGGCGCGCGAGTTCGAATTATCTTTATCCGCCACGGAAAGCGTTCGGGACGCTATCTCTGAAGAAAAGGGTCGGCGTGATCCGAAGAATTCGAAATCGGTCCAGGCCGCGCGGCTCGTATCTTTCGAAATTCCCGTCCGAGGAAAATGCTCGAGCGATTAAACGCGTCGATTTCGTCGGATCCGGCGCGTCCGGCGTCTACGAACGAGGGAACGAATCCCTCCCTGAGCAGGGTCGCATCGTGCGACGTAGCCCGAGGCTGTCCTCTCTCGCTGGGTGCCCATTTTTCACGAGGTCTTTCTCTCTCCCTCTTCGTGTTCCTCCCTCCTGCTTCTTTCTCTCCCTTCCTTCGACTCCCTGACTCCCCTCCCCCTTTTTTTTCCTCTTTTAATTCCATCTTCTTCTTTTTCTCCTTTTAATCTCCCTTCGTGCGCGTAGCCAACGCCCGTTCTCTTCGTCGCTCCACGGCTTCTCCTCTCCTCCTCTCTTTTTCTCTTTCTCTTCGTCTTTCCTTCTCTTCGTTTCTCATCACGCACACGCCCTTCTCTTCCATTCTCCCTCCTTACACAGCATTCCCGCCTCGTATCTCTCGCTCTTTCGATCCTCAACCCATCTCCGTTCGCGCCACTACACCGGCAGCACCGGCAGCAGCTTCGCTCTCTTCGGCATCTGGCGTCCAGCATAGACGTCTCTTACCGCGTGCCCCGTATAAGAGAGAATCAATCGGGAGTACATATATGAACGCGTATTTCTTCTCTCCGTTCCACCATCGGCGATCTCGTGAATATCCTTCTCGCAATGGCGGTAAAAAGAAAGAAGAAAGAGACGAGACGATAGAACTCTCTTCCCCATAAAGAAGTTTTCTCTCTCTCTCTCTCTCTTCATCGCGTTCATCAAGTACACTCGGTGAGAGAGATAAGGAGAAAGAGTTTGATGTGTGCATATACGTGTCTGTCTTGCGATGACTCGGGAAGATGCCTCGATCATCTAAGGCGGATAGTTTCAGGTAGAAGCTTTCTTTATAGCGCGCGCAGACGATAGGCCAAATAAAAAAGATATTGCAAAATACAAATTTAGACAGATATATCTGAGATGTCTTCTCGTCTGATGATAGGCATCTGCCATCATTCGAGATAGCCGATGTCTATTTAGCGCGTACATTCGGCGAGATGACTTTTACGTCCTTCTATTAGATATCCCTTTCGGAGATACGGTTTGGTATGTGGATATCCTTCTCAAGGTGGCAAGATAAAGAGCGAGCGTTATAAAATCGAAGCGAGAAGAGCGGGGGGACAGGAGGTGGAAGCAGAGGCCGGAGAGCTCAGATACGATAATCTTACGTGTGCGTGTCCTCCTTCTTATTCCTATCGCAGTCTTCCCCGCGGCTACCCTTCTCAAGGTAGTAAAGTCCGAGTGGGACAGAGTTACGAAAATGAAATTCGAAGTAAGAAGGACGCCGAGACGCCGGCGAGAGAAGAGATAACGTACGTCTGCGCGGTCATCTTTGTCGCGCTTGGGAATCTTTGGTTGCGCGCATCCTTCTCAAGTTAGCAAGGCGGCTCGAAGCTGGCACCCGCGAGAGAACGGAAAAGAGAGAGAAAGAAAAAAGGAGGCAATGAGAAAGAGGGGAGAAGAAAAAGAGAGAGAGAGAGAGAGAGCCAGAGAGACGATGGAGCTGAACAGAGAGAAATGATAATGCACGTGTGCGTAGACCGCGATCGTCTACGTTCCTCTCGTAGCAACTCTCGTCATCTCTCTCGCGGATGATTAAACGGAGAGGGGGAGATGAAGGAGCGATACGTCAGAGAGAGATGACTGTAGAAACACGATAATGCCGGGTGGCCAGGATCCCGCCTTGTTGATGATTCGATGTTCTGTTTGTATCTGTGCAACGCGTCGCGGAGATGCTGCATCTTGGTCGCACTCATCGGCGGGATCCATAAGACTGTCTTCGTCGCGCGGCTACCTGCGCACGTTTACCCCACCAGACTCCACTGCCGCGTCTTTCCTACCTGTGCCTACAATATCCATCTTTCTTTCATTCTCTCTCTCTCTCTCTCTCTCTTGGCAGTGTCTCTTATCCACTTGTACTTTGCGATCGTCTCACAGCGACCACTCTCACCGTTCTCTCGGGAGAACACTTGGAGCAAAAGAGAGAGAAACGATGGTTCAGAAGAGCTTGAGGGTCTTCCACCATTCTCTCTTTCTCCATCAGAAGTGGGAGGGCTAAGAAACGGTGAACGAAAGAAAGAGAAAGAGAAATAAAAAAAACGCAAACGCCGAAGGGAGATAGGGAAGGCGTTATGCGCAGGTAAACGGAAGAGCGAGAGTGAGGAGAGGAGGACGGGAGAAGGCTCTGGAGCGAGGGAGGCTGAGAGGCCTCCCGTAGACGGAAAACATGCGAATGGGAACGAGTGGGAGAGAGAAAGAGTCGGGAGGGCGAGCGGCAGGAGGCAGAGAGACGCGCGAGCGTGTGTGAGACGCGAATGGAAGAGAGGGGAAGGGATCCGAAGCACGGAGCTAAGAGCGTGATGCTGGGAGGCGGCGGCGGCGACGGCCATATTGCGGTACCTCGAGAGGCGAAAGAACGATCCGAGAGAGCACCGTGAAGCTGCTGGGTTTGGTGGACCAACCCAAAGTTTGAACGGTTAAAATACAACCTGTTGTTTCAAGCGGAGATAGTGAATCCTAGTCCCAAAAAGTACGAATTCCGCGAAGATCATTTGTTTGGCTTAGTTCGGTTTCTCAGTGATTGTACGTGACGGTAACGTGCGTCGTCGTTGCCGTTGTCGCGCGCGTGAACGTGCGAGTGTGTGTCAAGCCGGTGCGCGATTCAAGTATAAGCAGGATACGGGACAAAAGTCTAATAGAACAAATCCTAATGAACAAATTCGCAGGCGATCGAGTGATCCGCTGAAAAAAGACCGAAACGAGACCGTGTACAACGACCGAATGTGACATTTGAGACACGGAGAGATGTCAACGTAATAATGTGCGCGTAGTGAATCGCGATTGTGATATCAGGTGAACAGACGACGCGCTCAAAGTAGAGCTCCTTACCGAAATATTTCGTAGAACCAACAGCTTCACCGGTGAAGAACGAAAGTCCAACCAAGCCAAGAACTGCGGGCCCCCGAAGAAGGGTGCCCTCGAGAGAAGAGTAGTCCCAATATCAGCGAATTCGCCGAGCCGACGAACGCCTCGGTATATAGAGACCGTGGTGACACTATCATCCGTTGAGATGTGATCCAGAATATAGGAGGGACACTCAGTAGTTTGTAGTTGGTCCCCACCTCCCCCCTCTATTACCCCTGTCT